>WOXC01010481.1:0-57500 GCA_011680675.1 Gymnobelideus leadbeateri
CTCAGTGCATTAGATACTTCAATTATGCTTGCAATATCATCATATGAACCTTCACCAAAGGTCTACTCTGATGCCTCATAGAGGTATGTAGGTGACTCTGGCTTTGTGTAGTTCTTACCAAGCTATGAGGTCCTTTAGCGTAGGTCAGCCTATAGATGCCATGTATATTGCCTAAAGACAAGCATAAATGTGGGTAAAAGAACTCAATACCGTAAGTTTGGTCATAAGGTAATATTTGTTTGTTTATTTAGACGATAGAAAATCTGGGACCCTGAAGAGGTTATAGTCTGTGCTGATGAGTAAGTGGCCACACTGATGTCATACATACATACATACATATACATACATATACATACACATACATATATATACACGCACATAAATATATACACATACATACATATACACACATACATATATATGCACATATATACATGTGTGTGTGACCCTTTAGAATGTAAATTCCTTGGAAGTTTCTTTGTACTTGTCTCCCAATCACTTTGCCTCGTGCTTGGCACTTAAAAAAAATATTTACTAATTCGTAGTTTGACATTCTGTCTTCAGTCTCCTTACCTTCAATCTCCAAACAGGCTGTTAACAATTTCTAGAAGACTTTCACCTTTTAGAATCCCTGAGTTTCTTCAGATACATTTACATTAAATGTTTGCTCCACCCCCTCCCCATTGTCTTGTATTTATTTCCTATTTATTTATATATATTTACTATATAATGTACTATATAAGTAAATATAAAATAAGAATATTTGCTATATACTTATTTTGTACGTACTCCTATCTGTTCATGCTATTTCTCCCTAAGGAAGTAAGTTTCATAAAGAGCAATTTCATTTTTGTCTTTTTATCCCCAGTCCCCAGCACAGTACTCAGTGCATAGTAGGTTAATAATAAATAATTGTTGATTAATTAAATATTTTAAAATGAGGAATATATGAAGGACACAGAGTTCCTAAACACTTCCCAAGTTTCTGAAGTCAGTTATATCCAAGGACAGTTTGATGGAAAAAACTAGGAGTCAGAATAGTTGTGTTACTCTAGCCATTTATACACTATGAACCTCTTTCCTTGTATGTAAAATGAGACAAAAAATGGCAATGCTACCTACTTCACAGTTTTGCTTCACTTCATGTACCTTATGAAAAATATATTCATGTAGTTGGTCATCCTTATCATTGACTCGACCACTAAAGTCATTTAGAATTCTGCAGCTACTACCTCTGTCTACTTTTTGTGCCAGTTCAGACTGTAAATCTTTTTTTTAAATTTCAATGTACATCATAACTAGTATACATTTGACTTGAAAAAACCAGATTCACTTAGAAAAATACTTCATGTGATTTACAAACATAATCTAATTAGATTTAAAAGTTAGTCAATAAGCATTTATTAAATACCTCCTATATGTTAGGAACCGTGCTAAGTACTGGGAATACAAATTTTGAAAGACAAGAACCCTACCTGCTTCCAAGGAACTCACAATCTATGTTGAAGACAACATGAGATTATGTACAATAGACAGAGAGAGATAGAGAGATATAGATATAGATTATATGTGATAAATTGGAGATAATCTCAGAGGGAAGGTCTTTAATTTAAGGGAGGTTAGGAAAGACTTTTTTGAAGAAGGTGGGATATGAAGGAAGTCAGAGAAGTCAGGAAGCAGAGGTGAGGGAAGATAAAGTTCCAGACAGGAGGAATAACTGGTGAAAATGCTCAGAACAGGAAGACAGAAGGTTTTATGTGAGGAACAGAAAGAAGGCCAGTGTTATTAGATTTCAGGAAACATGGAGGGTAATAAGATGTAAGAAGACTAAAAAGCTAGTAAGAAGCCAGGTTATTAAGTGCTTTAAAAGTCAAATGTAGGATTTTATATTTGATTCTAAGTACAATAAGGAGTCACTGGAATTTATTAAATAATTTTATAGTAAAACCTAGCACACCTGTACTTAGGTTACAATCCTTGGTGAGTGGGAAGCTAAGGGAATCCTTAACAGTAATAGGGATGCTAGGAAGAGGGGAGGTTTTTGGGAGGAGAGATTATTTTAGTTATGAGTATCTTCTTCTCATTACTATTATTATGAATTTCAGAAGTGCAAAAGGGAATGTATGTGTATATGTGTGTGTGTGTGTGTGTGTGTGTGTGTGTGTGTGTGTGTGTGTGTGTACACACAACTAGGCAGTACAATGATTAGAATATTGGTCTGGAGTCAGGAAGACTCTTCTTCCAGAGATCAAATCTGGCTTCAGACACTTAGTAGTTCTGTGACCCATGGCAAGACACTTAAGCCCATTTACCTCAGTTTCCTAATATGTAAAATTAGGTTGAGAAGGAATAGGCAAATCAATCCAGTATTTCTGCCAAGAAAACCCCAAATGGGCTCACAAAGATTCAGACACAACTGAAAACAACCAAATAATAGACCTACATACACACACACACACACACGTACATATATATACACACACACACACACACACACACACATATATATACACACACACACACATATATATATATATATTTTACTTTTTCCATCTTTTAAGCTTTCTGTTACATAATTTGTTGAACACTGATTATAAGACAAAGCAAGAACAAATTGTGTATACAATCATGCTAATATTATGTTGCAACAATTTCACTTCCATATAACTTGATGTTAGGCATCAATACTGCTCCTGGCTTAAAAAAATTTTCTCTCTCAAAAATATTGTGTGTATAAAACATACACACATCAAGGGTATATTATGTGCTTGATTAATGCTGATAGACCTCTTTATTTCTCATCTATTCCCCATTTTTTCCAGAAGACAACCAAAATAGATCTGAAACAACAGGGATCTGAATTATCTGTTATCTCTCTGTACTCCACAAATTGAACATGGCAGTCACAAGTTGATGAACAGGCCTGTGTGTCCTTCACAGAAAGTGCTGTGTATTGAAAGAAAGATATATTTGTCCTATTAGTGTGAGCGATTTGTATTGAAGAAAGAACAATGCAATGTTGAGCTACAGGCATATTTAAGGGACTTTGATGTGCTCACCTGTTGGGAAATGATACTGTTACAATTGCCATAAGGCTATAGAAATAAACTTCAATATGATTCATTATTATAGCTAGGAAACATGGCCAAAAAATATCCTTCCACTGCAGTGGAGTTCTAAAAAGGATGTGGAAGGTCTCTCTAAATGTATTTACTTCCCATTCAAGGAACATAAGCCTAGAAATTGTTCCCAGAAAAGTATACATTTAAGGAAATAAACAAGGAAGGGAAAACAATTCATAAGAGTTCTACTTTAAGAACTTAGAAACTAATAAAAAGAGGAAATATTAGAAATTCAATATTGCAATTAGCCTTTTTTTCCACGACTGCTATGTAAGTATCAGTGAGGCACTGACTGCTTTTACCCAATGGGATCAATAGTTTTAAAAATGAGAATAGGTAAAGGCTCAGATACTTGCATATCCCTTTACCAGCATCTCCTCTCATATTCCCTCTCATTTTGGAGAGAAAATTATACCCTTAATATACTCTTTTATGAAATGTAATTGATTGGGCTTTTCCCCATAAAATTTCATTTTTCCATCAACATAAGGCAACCATCAGAAATTCCATAATTAATTCCAGAACATTTTTCAGGCAACTTCATTTGACCTGTAATTTCATCATGTGAATAATCTTTTCACTAATGCAAATAGCCAATCCTCTGAGATTAAACACACACACATATGTGTGTGTGCATACAGAAATATATACAAATATACACATTTGCATACACACATATACACATGCATAAAATCACCTTTGCCATTACTACATAAGCCCCTTTTTGCCATCTTCAGCAGTTACCAAACTACTTGGCATATAGTATGTATTTAGGCATTTATTATATGTTTATTCATTGACTGAACTAAAATACCACCTTCTACAATTAACCTTTCCAGAGCCTCTTCCTCCTTAATGCTATTGTCTTCCCCCTTTTGGTTATCTCCAAACATATATGCATATGTATGTGCGTGTTTGTGTATATATCTATATCTGTATCTATATCTATATCTGTGTGTATCTGTGTACGTGTGTATATGTATATATATACATACATATATATATATATATATATATATAAATGTTGTTGTTGTTATTGTTTATAAATTGTTGCTCACATTCAGTCTCCCCCAACAATGAGCTTCCTGACAACAGAGATCAACTGATTGACTAAGAAATATGGTGTGAGTACTCAAAAGAATATTATATGAAGACTGGTTGAAGAAACTGAGAATATTTTATCTGATGAAAACTTATGCACGACATGATAGCTATCTTAAACTACTGAATATATTAGTGGTTATCACGTAAAATAAGAAGCAGACTTGTTAGATTAGTTTCATTGTTCTCTGGGAGACAAAACTATGAGCAATGCTAGTAAACTATGGGGAAATATAATTTATACAAATATGAGGAAAACCATAAGAATTTAAAATGTTCTTCAAAAGTAGAAAATACTTTCCATGAAGTAGCATATTTACCCTCTATGAAGGTTTTCTAATGAATCTTGAATGACAACCTGTGAAAAATGAAGGACAACATGTTTGTGTTTCAGGTAGTTTTAGGTCATGGTGAGCTTCATATTCCTTCCAATTCTAGGATTCTAGAATTCTAAAGAAATAGTTATATGTGTATCTAAATTTTAGCTGTTCTTTGGGTTGACCCCACCAATGGAAAAAAAATTAAATACTTCATTTTTCTATTCCTGTTCCTGGAATCATGAATCTTTATTGATTAGCTTCTTTACAAACTCATGCCATTTCAACTCATTAGAGCCCTATTTGCTTACTCAGTATTTCTTTTATCCACGTTTGGATTCCCTATGACATGCATGAAAGTGACTGTTCTGACCTTTCACCTCTCTAAGTCTACACATCTACTTCTGCCCCACCCATTTTCTGTAAATCATTTCACTTACATGTCTGAGTAGACTAGAGTATCTGATGGAAGATCTCTCAACTCTTCTACATCACTTACTATTTTATCATTAGATCAGAGGAAGAATGAGTCCTTTTTCTTTTCAAAGATAACTCTTCTATCCATTTATTGTTCCATCCCATCCTAATTGTCCTAGGACTCTGCTACATAGGTCATTGGTCTGTCTGCTTCTCTGTCTCTGTCTCTGATTTAATAAAGTCTTCTTCTTCTCCATCCCCAAGCCTACAAAGCAGGCTCAAGTTTCTCCTATCCTAAAAACCCCTTCCTAAATTCCTTCCACCAACTTAAGTTTTCACTTCAATATTTATATTATACTTAATATTATATTATACTTTTAATATTATATTATTTAATACTATACTTTTTAAAGGTTCATACTCTCTGGCTCTACATTCCCATTAACCATTGGCTACTTCAGAAACTTTCAGTATTGCTTTCTCTTACCACTGAACTGGAATTGTTCTTTCCAAGCTTGCCAAAGGTGGTCTTTTCTTCATCCATTTACTTCTGTGTCTATTTGAAATACTTGATAAGTCCCTAGATCTGCGTCATCTCTCCTCCCTCAGCTTCTGTCACATCTTTATTTATAATACCTTTACCTTTATGACTGTTCTTTCTTTCACATTCATTTAATCATTTTTTCTCTTGAAATATCCAAGGTTTTGTCCTTATATCTCTTTTCTCCTTTATATCTTCTTCCTTGGTAAATCCACCCACTCTTATGGCTTTAATTGTCACATGTAGTTTCCTCCATTGTGAAATGAGGACAATAATAGCATCAACATCCCAGGGTTGTTGTGAGGATCAACTGAGACAGTTGTGAAGAGTTTTGCGAAGTGCCATAAACATAGACACACTTAATAAATGTGCCCTTCTACTTATTTCCTAGACTTAATTCACAATTTCCCTTCATGTATTCTCTATCTTCATCTCTTTTCTTTCTTTTCTACATCTACTCATATTAATTCTACTCTCTCAACTAGAATGGCCATGATCCCCTTTGCATTTCCAACTATTACATTCATTTTTGAACTTTAAAGTCTAAACCAACTACCAGCTCCTTCATAAACTGTGTTCCAGTATCCCTATTATTTATTCTTCAGATATCTAATTGTACTTTCTTTTTTAAATTAATTTATTAGTTTAGTTTCAGTTAACAAGATTCAATTCCATAGTTCCTTGATTTTCAAATTTCCTTTACCTCCCTCCCCCCCACCCCCCACAACAGCATATAGTCCAGAACAGGATCTGCAAATACATTCACATTAGACATTAGTCAAGTTACAAAGGCGTATTGTACTAGATGGGATGAAAAATAGTAAAGAAGAAATAAAACCAAACAATGAAAAGAAAAAGATAAATTAGTTTGCTTCCATCAGGATTGAAGCTCAGCTCTTTCTAGTTATATCTCTGGATGTCGCATTTCTCTCCTTCATGAGTCTTTCGGGATTGACTTATATCACTGCATTGCTGAGAAGAGTCTAGTCTGTCATAATTGTTAATCACACATATGATGTGTCTGTGATTGTATACAAATTTCTTCTGATAGTACTTTCTTTTAATATCTCCTATGAAGTTATTACCTTCTGATTAATATAATTTGCGATCCTGTCATATTTCCTTTGCTAGATTATAAATTTGAATGCAGGAATTATATTTATTTCCTCATTGTATCCCAAGAACTTAGCATTTGTCTTGAAAATAGTAGAAATCCAAAAATATTTGTTGAATCATATGAAAAAGTCTAATCCATAAAAAAAATATGGATTTGAAAATACTTAGTGAATACTGGTTGTTAAAACATTTTAATTTATAACTTCACAATATCTTCCCCTGTTTTGAAGTAAAAAGGTAGGCATGGTCATCTCTAAGAAGCAAAAAGTAAATAAATTAACTATGTCACATCTCTCAATATGTGTACTTGAACTCTAAAATAACACATGTAGTAGTGGATATGCATGGAGCTTGGAAATAAATTTGTATTATGAAATATTTCCTTGTGTTTTTGTATTTGGGAGGAAAAGATTATGTCCCTTGTTTTAGTTACCTTTAAATATCTTAAAATGTCTTTCATTGAACTTTTCTTATTTATAATAACTTACTAGATAAATAATTAACTTTTTCACCAAATTTGTATTGTGCAAGAAAACAACTATACATAAAACTACTCAGTTAATTATAAGAATTATTCTAGCCTGATCATTTGAATGCCTACCATTCAATAACAGTGAGCTGTTTTAATTCTTAAAATAACACAATTCAACAATAATACTAATAGAACTACTTTTAAATTATGCTACATATATTAATTGCAATGATATTTAGTATCTCATCAAAACACTAAATTTCCATTTTAAAATGCCTCAGGATATATAACATAAAAGAGAGCTAAAGAGTTTGGCTGAAATAATTAACAAAAAGAAGTAACTGAAAGTCTCTGAAAAATTACCTTAATAACGATTCTAGGGGAGGAATCACTTAAAATTCCACTTCATTTTTCTCAGAAAACATTTTGAGTCATGTCTTTCATTCATTTATAAAGCAATATCCTATTAAGCTGGGAAACTATTATTCTATGGACTATAAGAGTAAAATAAATGCAATTTTTTAAAAGAATCTATCACTTGAACTTAGGTGTTTTTAAGACTAATATAAACTGTTCACATTATTAGATGAACTTATAGTGATCAAAATGATATCCTAATTTCACTGTTATCATACAAAATATTTGAGTGCTGATCAGTGTGCTGAAGTGTTGGGGCTCATTTTATCACAAATTATTAATAAACATCAGATTTAAAAGTTTTTACACAAACAAAACCAATGCAACCAACTTTAGAATAAAAGCAGAAAGCTGGGAAACACTTTTTATAGCCAGTGTTTCTGAGAATGGTCTCATTTCCCAAATATATTTAGATCTGAGTCAAATTTATATGAATACAAGTAATTCCCTGACCGATAAATGGTCAAAGGATATGAAACGACAGTTTTCAGAGGAAGAAATCAAAGCTATCTATAGTCATATAAAAATGCTCTAAATCACTATTGATTAGATAAATGCAAATTAAGACAACTCTGAGGTAGTCCTTCACACTTATCAGATTGACCAATATAACAGAAAAAGAAAATGATAAATGTAGAAGACATGGGAAAATTGGGTCACTGGTGCATTATTGGTAGAGTTGTGAACTGATCCAACCATTCTGGAGAGCTATTTAAAATATGTCCAAAGGGCAACCAAACTGTGTGTACCCTTTGATCTAGCAATACCATGACTATGTCTGTATCCCAAAGAGATAATTAAAAAGGGGAAAAGTACCCACATGTACAAAAATATTTATAACAGCTCTTATTGTGGTGGCAAAGAATCAGAAAATGAGGGATGCCTATTGATTGGGGAATGGCTGAACAGGTTGTGGTATGTGAAGGTAATGAATATTATTGTGCCATAAGAAATGATGAGCAGGCAGATTTCAGAAAAAAAAAACAGAAAGACTTGCATGAACTGATTCTAATGAAGTGAGCAGAACCAAGAGAACTTTGTACACAGCAACAGCAATACTGTGAGATGATTAACTATGATAGATTTAGCTCTTAGAAATACAAAAATCCAAGACAATTCCAAAAGAATGCTGATGGAAAAGGCTAACCACATCTAGAGAAAGAACTATGGAGTCTAAATGCAAATTGAAGCATACTATTTTCACTTCTTTTTTTCTTATGGTTTTTCTCTTTTGCTCTGATTCTTTTTTCATAACATGACTAATGTGGAAATATGTTTTAAATGATTATACATGTAAAACCCATATCAGATTGTTTGCTATCTTGTAGAGGGGGAAGGGAAGGGAAGGAATAAAGTTTGGAATTCAAAATTTTACAAAACTAAACGTTGAAAATTATCTTTGCATATAATTAATAATAAAATACTATTAAGGAAAAAAAGAAATTCTTTTTTTTTAAACAAATGCTTTATTAACTTCTGTTTTACATCATTCATTTCTGCCAGATTTTGAGTTACAATCATTTTCCCCCCATTATTCCCCTACACAACCTCCCAGAATAGCAGTCCCACAAGATATCGCTTCCTCCAATCTGCTCTCTCCCATACCTTCTCCCATACCCCCATCGACTTTTCCATTAGAGGAAGGTGAATCTTTGTGTCCCAATGCCTGCACATCTTATCTCCCTATTACAAGCAAAAGAGTATTAATAATAGTATTTATATATATTTGAAACATTTAATGTTACGACCTCGAATTTCAGATCCATCTCCTTCCTCCCTTGTCACCCATTCCTTCTTGGGAGATAAGTAATTCAGTATATGTTGTACATGTCTAGCTATGCAAAACATTATCATAGTAGATATATTGTACAAGGCTGCTTATAATTCCCTCCACTCATCCCACCCCCCACCTGGTCCATTCCCTACATGATCCTGTCCCTCTTCTATAGTGGGTACTTCCAACCTCCCCTCACCCCAAGGATGCCCTCCCATCCATCATCCCTCCTCTCATCCCCCTTCCCCCTATCCTGCTGCAGGTTGAGATATCCCATTTAGTATGTATGTCATTTTCTCCCTGAACCAAATTCAATGTGAATGTGGTTTTGCCTTTTTAGCCTTCCTTATTCTCCCCTCTTTTGCAACCACTTCCCTTGCTTCTTCTGCATGGGATAGTTTACACTACCCTGTCTCTCCCCATCTCCTCTTGCCACTTTCCTCTCTCACCTCATAATTTCATCCCTTGAGTATTCTCCCTTCCCAACAAATTCAACCTATGCCCTCTATCCATATATAACTGTAACCATATACACACACATTCACATATGTATTCATATGACTACACACCCTTCTTCCATTATTTTCATAGTGAGAAAGATATCATCAGTCACAGATATTGCTTTTCAATATAGGAATGTAAATAGTTCAACTTTGATAAGTTCCTTTTGATTTCTTTTCCCTGATTACCTTCTCAGGCATCTCTTACTTCTTGTGTCTGGATGTCAAATTTTCTATTCAATTCTGGTTTTTTCCTCAAGAATGTTGAAAGTCCTCTATTCCACTGAATGACCATATTTTCCCCTGAAACAAAATACTCAGTTTTGCTGGGTAGGTGACCCTTGGGTCATTCTCAGTTCTTTTGCCCTCTGGAATATCATATTCCATGCCCTTCTATCCCTCAGTGTAGAAGCTGCCAGGTCCTGGGCTATTCTGATTGTGTTTCCACAATATTGAAATTGTTTCTTCCTGGCTGCTTGTAGTATTTTCTCCTTGATCTGGGGATTCTGGAAGCTGGCTATAATATTTCTGGGAGTTTTCTTTTTGGGATCTTTTTCAGGAGGTGATCGGTGGATTCTTTCAACCTCTATTTTGCCCTCTGGATCTAAAACATCATGGCAGTTTTCCTTGAGAATTTCTTGAAGGGTGATTTCTAGGTTCTTTCCTTGATCATGGCTTTCAGGTAGTCCAATAATTTTTAAATTGTCTCTCCTGGATCTATTCTCCAGGTCAGTGGTTTTTCCCATGAGATATTTCACATTGCCTTCTAATCTTTCATTTGTTTGGATCTGCTTAACAGCATCTTGATTTCTCATAAAGTCACTAGCTTCCATTTGCTCCAGTCTAACTCTGAAGGAATGAATCTCCTCAGTGAACTTTTGAGATTCTTTTTCTATCTGGCAAATTCGACTTTTTAAGGCATTCTTCTCCTCATTGCCCTTTTGGTCCTCCTTTGCCATTTGAGCTAGTCTAATTTTTAAGGTGTTGTTTTCCTCAGTCAGGCTGTTGACCCTCCTTCATACTTTTCCTGCATCCTTCTCATTTCTCTTTCTAATTTTTCCTCCACTTCTCTTATTTGATTTTTAAAGTCCTTCTTAAGGTCCTCTATGGCCTGCAACCCGTTCATGTTTTCCCCTGGGGCTTTTGGAGCAGGACTTCTGACCTCACAGTCCTTTTCCCGCTCTATGCCCCAAAATAGGAGTCTAGGGTTGCATTTTTCTGTTTCCTTTGCCTTGGCATGTTGCCACTTAATTGCTTGACTTTTGGGCTTGTTGCCACACTATGGCTTTAAGTCCAGATGAGCAATTTTCGTCCTGAACGTGTGGGGGGCAACTTCCGTTTCTGGCAAGCTGTAAACCCACCCACAACTTCCACCCTAGATCACAATCCAGATCCAGGGAGGTTAAAGCAAGAGCGATTACCCCCCAAGACTGATCGCTGGATCTCCCCATGATTTGTAGGCTGGGAGCCGGAAATGCCTATGAAAACTACAAAATGGCGTGTCTCCTCAGTGGCTTCTAGCCCCCAGGGGAGGGAGCTGACGCATTCCCCAAATACAGGTCCCAAAGTCCATAGGACACTAACCTCTTACTCTGTCCTAGGCATGTCTATGTTGATAATTCTGGAGTTGCCACAGCTCCTGGTGTTCTGGGGTTCCTCCAGCTGGCTGCTGGCCCTGCTGCCCTGGGGCTAAAACCTCGGCTCATGCGGACCTGGGCTCGGCTCGGCTCGGCTCCTGCGCTCTGCGCGCTGCACGCTGCCAGGTCCCAGACCACTGCGCTGGTCCTTCCTGCAGGGCTGCTGGGCTGTCCTCAGTGGGAGGTTAGCTTCTCTGTGTCGTTCTGTGGGTGCTGGGGCTCCAGAAATTGTTCAGAGTCCCCTTTTACATAGTTTGGGGGGAATCTGGGGGTGAGAGTCTTGGACGAGCTGTTTCTACTCCGCCATCTTGGCTCCGCCCAAAAGGAATTTCTTAATTAGCAAAATATTTCACTTTAAAGTTAACAAAGTATTTTCCTTACAACAAAGGTAAAGTTCATCTTATTATTCCTGTTTTATAGAAAAGAAAACTAAGACTGAAATGTCAAGTGATTAAGTGGTTTGAAGATTTTCCTTTGTGTGATCCAAATGAATTTTAGATACTATATATAACTTTTGTTTCTGTATATTAATTCCAGCTCAGTTATCATGTCTTCCCAATCTCCTGTTAGTAAACCAATATTAAAAATATATTCCTAATAAAATATTAGTGTGGCATATATCCTATGAGATGGACTGTCTAAAGAAAAAAAGAATTCAGATGTCAGAGTAGAAGTTATTTTTTGTTGGAGTAATAGGATAGTAATGTTGCTTCTCATTGATTTTACCCAAATAAAATTTCAAGTAGGAAATTTACTCATATTTTTGTTTTGCTCTCATGCTTAATGAGAAAATAGTTTTTAAAATTATGTCAAATTAATTGGCATCATTTAATTAGATAAGGGGTTGGGTACCTGTGACCTCAAGGCCACATGTGGCCTTCTAGGTCCTTGGATGTGACCTTTTGAGTGAGTTCAAGTTTCACAGAACAAATCCTTTTATTAAAGGGATTTGTTCTATGAAATTTGGATTCAGTCAAAGGGTCAAACTTGAGGAGGTGAGCAGGTCATAATATCTATATACTGTACTTATTACTTTGAAAATTGTGTTATCGAAATAATTTGGACACCATAAATAGAGATTATGCTGTCTCCAATTAGAATTTCGGTCGTGAAATTATTCTTTTGAAGCTATTTCTGTAGGTGATTTTCCAATTTTGATGAGAAAGTAGCATGGCTTTGACTTAGGGATTTGTTCAGAGTAGATAGGATTCAGGAGCTATGAATGTCTATATAACTTGGCACAACTAATGAAAGACTTTCCAAAAGACTTGAAAATCTACTAAGTAATTAAACTGAGAATGATCAATCTGAGCAAACACAACTCAAATCTGTCACATTCTCTTTCAGAATTATAGAGGGAACAATTTAGACATTGAGAAGCTTCTGGAGAACAATCAGGTTCTGCCTATAGTCCTGATTTGTAGTAATTGATGATGTACCACTCAGGGTTATTAAACATAAAATAATAGAATGTATGAGCTAAGAAGCCCTTTTTGAAATCATCTTTTCCAGTATTCACTTTTTCTAGACTCAAAATCATAGGTGACACTGAGTTGAGTCAGGACTATATTTCCAAGTCCAATATTATTTCCAGTATACAGCACACTGCTTCCTACACCGGAAGCCACTTTCATGTAGCCAAGAACCACCATTTCATGTCTATGTCATATGTGGTTTATTTTGCAGTAAATTCTATAAATTCCTAACAAGGAGTTCAAATTCTTCTGGTTATCTTGTCACTGGTCAAGATTCAAGCTTTCTTATTCTGACTATTTATGCTATGAATACCTTCTCAGAAGAACCATATTTCCTGGGAATGCTAACCTTATTCTTTTGATGATTAAATACTTCTCTCTTCACATTTTGAATATGTACTCTGACTCTTTATAAGATCTGTGTATTTTATGTGTCCCTAGAAAGCATACTAAGGAGAATAACCTTTCTCCAGTTGTTTCCTATAACTTCAACAACGAAACATAAACTCTTCTTTCTGACATTGAGAACCCTTGCCATGCACCTCTTATATGACTTCTTAATTCCTGTATAATTCCTCAGAAAATAAGAAAGACCTGGAAGTTAAGGAGGTTGTATTGGTTGCCTTTCAATGAAGCATAGGCATCTTGAAATTGAAGGAACAGTGAGAAGGCCAGTTTCAAGACAAAACAAAACAAAAAGCTACTAACCATCATTGAGGTGGAAGAGGAAGGGGGAAATGAGAAAAACAAGGAAGAGGAAAAAGAAAAGGAAGAAAAAACATTATTCTTCTTAAGACTAAGACAGTCCACTTACTAGAGCATTGAAAGTTGGAAAGGAAACATAATTTTATCAATTAAACTCAATCCACCCCCCTTCTTTACTCCAGGCTTTATCAAGGCCCTTGGCATTGTCAAGATGTACCATGACTAGGATAAGGTTAGGAGGAAGGAAAGCAGGAAATAAACAAGAGGATATAGAAAATATTCAATTAGAATTTCTATATGTTACAAAGCATCAGTGGAGGTTGGTACCAGGAGTCTTCATGGGCTTATACTGACCACTAAGTAAACCCACTTTGAGAAAGAGATGACTGATGATTCCTAGAGACTTAATTTCATTTTAGGGGGATGGAATTTAGGAGTTAAGTAAACATGAAATGTTTGTTTATGGTCTAAAGTACACAAGTCAAAATCTAAAAACAGTGATGTCTCTCTGATTCCTAAATGTATTGATGGCCCAGAGAACCTTCTTAATTGACAATTACTAGGATAAATAAGAGTTCAGAAGTAAAAAGAATTTTGAGCTTTTCAGAGAAAAGATATTATATGAATTAAAAGATCCTTTATTGCCCTAGAAAACACTGTCAAATAGTGACAGTGAACCCATAATAGTAGGAATTATTGAAGTGATTTGCAAAATTAAAGAATGATATAAATTTTGCTGTTTGTTATTGTTGTGGTTGTTGTTGTTATGGCAGCTAGGTGACACCCTGAATAGAGTACCAGGTTTAGAGTTAGAAAGACTCATCTTCCTGAATTCAAATTTGACTTCAGACATTTACTAGCTATGTGACCCCAAGCAAGTGACCCTGTTTCTTTTAGTTTCCTCATTTATGAACTGAGCTAGAGAAGGAAATGGCAAACTAGTCCAATATCTTTTTCCAAGAAAACCCCAAATGCAGTCACAAAGAGTCAGACATGACTAAAAAACTGAACAACAATGATAGCAACTATTATTATTATTATTATTATTATTATTATTATTACTACTACTACTACTCTATTCTAAGCACTACCTCCCTCTACTTTCTGAGTCATTACATAAAGGCTGGGCACCAATCTGTTTTTTGGTCCTATCTTATACAATTTAATGATATGGTTCCTAGCAGAGTACTCATAATAATGAAATTCCCCTACAGCAAAACAATTTGGAAGTCTCATGGAGTGTCTTTTAATGATATTTTTCCTGTGTTACTGGAACTGTTAAAATTAGTATACCCCTTAAAAAACTAGGTCAGAGACATTGTGGCATACTAATTGAAAATAAAACACAGTTAGAAATAAAACTACCAACACTGCAAAAAATTATTTTCTCATTTTTAATCATTAGGTGAGTCCTCTTCCTTAGTTTGGTCATCACTAGTATGGAGGCATGGCTACTGGCATTAAAGAATAATCTAATTAAGAAAGAGGGGGCGTGAATGAGTATTCAGGAGAACCTACAGCTCGGCTCTATGTACCTTTCATTTGGACAGACTAATGCATTACTTAAACAAAATCATCATTAAGATATATATGTTTCTTATTCTGAATTATTATGGAAAGTTATCTCTTTCACCTATATAAAACAAATTTGCTAAGTCTCCCATATATTCTACATATTTAAATGAAACAGATCCTTATAATTGTATTACATTTTCAGATTGTTCAAAGTGCCAGTGTATGGAGTCATTGAGATAGAGAAGTAAAGCCCATATATACTTAAAGCAAAAATGACTAAATAAAAACTCACAAAGACTAATTAGAAGAGTGAGTTTTGAACTGACAGCAAATACTCTGTTTTTATAAACTACAGCTGGTTTCCATTTTTAGCTGAAATATATTATATAGGGATGAGAAAAAGGAGAAGGAAACAAGAATTTCCTTTACAGAATACTGAATTGGTACCAAGAAATTAGGAAACAATTCTGTCTGCTTTTCACTCACCCACAGATGCCCATCAATGTGTGATCTGAGAAATCAACAAGTTAATTAGCACAGAATGACATGTCCAAAGGATTATATGGGAGAAAATGCAAAGGCTGGCGTGGGAGACGGAGTAGACACTAATGTAGAAAAGAAAAGGACCAGGGTTAAGATTCCTAAAAGGAAAGATGTACATCCACATTGATAGAAAATCAGGAACAGAAGTGGAAGCTGCAAGTTACAAGGAAAGCACTAAAGACAGAGCTGTCAATATACCTTTCCTGACCTCTCCCTGGAACATTTCTGTTGAATAATTTGAAACTCCAAAGTGAGGACAGGGAGAGATTACTTTCAAAAAGATTCTTCTACTTTCTGCTTTTACCAAGAACGAATGAATTGACATGTTTAAAAAAAAACAAAGTTGTTTGCAAGATGAATTGGAAAATATGGAGAAAACCATCAGAGAGACTAAATAGGGACCTATTGCAATAGTCTAGGAATAATGTGATGAGATCTTGAAATGGAGTAACTGTTGTATAATTGGAGAGAAAGAGAACAAGGTATGTGGAGTTAGAATTGTCAGGACCTGATTACTAATCAGATACAGAGTGTTAATAAAAGTCAAAAATACCAAATTTGAGAGTTAGAGGAGTTCTCAGTGGACACAGGGCAACTCATACATGAAAGGAATATCATTAATAACACACTCCCTAAGTGGTCAACCATGCTCTGCTAAATTACTTTAAGGAGCAGGAAACTACCACCTCATGAAGCAACCCATTACATTTTGAGAACATTCTACTTGTTAGGAAATTTATCCTGGCATCAAGATTAAATTTGTGTTTACCCATTATTTCTGCTTCTTATTTTACCCTGTGTGGCAAAATAGCATTGACCTAAACTCTCTTCTATAAGTGAACTTTTCTTTTATTTTTTAATTATTTTTTTTTTAGTTTTCAACATTTACTTCTATAAGTTTTAAATTTCCTCTCCATCCCTAAGATGGCTTGCAATCTGATATGGACTCTACACACATTCCTATTAAACACATTTTCACATTAGTAATGTTGAATAGAAAAATTTTAACAAATGGGAAAAACCATGACAAAGAAAGAAAGAAATAAAAACAAAAAAGAAAATAGTCTGGTTCATTCTGCACTCTGACTCCATAGTTCTTTCTCTGAATGTGGCTGGCATTTTCCATCATGTGTTCTTTGGGATTGTTTTTGCTCCTTGCATTGCTGAGAAGGGCTAAATCTATCAAAATCAGTCCTTGTACAACCATGGTTGTTACTCTTTACAATGTTCTCTTGCTTCTGCTCCCCTCACTCAGCATCAGTTCATATAAGTCTTTCCAGGCTTTTCTGAAGTCTACCTGTTCATCATTTCTTATAGCACGATAGTATTCCATTACATGTACATATCACAACTTGTTTAGCCATTCCCCAAATTATGGGTTTCTCTATCTTGTCATGATTGTATAAGACACTATGTTAGACATGGGAGATAAAGAATGAAACACTCCCTATTCACAAGTCTCAAGAAGTTGATGTTATAATGGGTAGACAAATGTACAAGCACACATACACACATATGTATATGTACATATATACACACAAATAATACATATATATGTACATTATACATATGTCTATTAAAGAATAATTATAAAAAGAATAAACACAGAGTAGTGGAAACCATAAGGTAAGAGTAAGAGAGACAGAGACAGAGAGAGACAGATGAAGAGAAAAAGATACACTAGCACTTTGGGTAGAAAAGAATCATGAAATGAAAAGGTTTATGTAGGAGATGGTGATTATTGATGGAAAAGGTAATTTAGGAGATGGAGGTGTTGAAGAAGTTCATTCTAGTCACAAGGGATAGTTCATCCAAAGACACATATATGGAAGATGGAGTGTTTTTGTGAGGAACAGAGGGAAAGGCATTTGGCTGGATAGCAGCATTGAAGTATGGGAATAACGTACAATAAGGGCACAAAATTTGGCTAGGCCAATGAGAGACAAATGAGAGCCACCAGAGTTTAGTAAGTAAGGGGAGTAAGGCAGTCAAATTTCTGTTTAATAATTATTTTGGCACCTGATAGAAGGATGGGCTATAGTGTGAAAAGAAGTGAGGCAAAGATAGCAATTAGGAGGCCAATGCAATAATCTAGGCAGGAGGTGATGAAGATCTAAAGGCTGTGAGGAAAAAGAAGGGAGCAGATGGAGGAGATATTTTAAAGTTATTAAATGGTAAGATTTCACAACTGTATACGTGCGTGGTGGTGAGCACTGCCAAATACACCAGGGAGGTCAAAAAGGATGAAGACTAAGAAATTACCATCAGAGCTGTCAACTACTAGGTCATGAGTAACTTTGGAGTGAAAAATTTTGGTAGAATGATGAAGTCAGAAACTAGACCAAAAAGACTGAGGAGAATATGAGAGGAAGAGAAGTAGATACAATGAGTGTAGGCATTTATTTGTTTGATTGGGGGTTTTTTTGGTAAATTTTTCAAGAGAGGTTTTATAGTTATACAAACTGATGCTGAGCGAGAAGAGTAGAATCAGGAGAAATTTGTATACAATCACACACACAACATATGTGTAATGACCAACTATGACAGACTGGACTCTTTTCAGCAATGCAGTGATATAAGTCAATCCCAAAAGACTCATGAAGGAGAGAAATGTGACATCCAGAGATATAACTAGAAAGAACTGAGCTTGAATCCTGATGGAAGCAAACTAATTGATCTTTTTCTTTTCATTGTTTGGTTTTATTTCTTCTTTACCATTTTTCATCCCACCTAGTAAAATACACCTTTGTAATTGGACTACTGTCTAATATGAATGTATTTGCAGCTCCTATACTGGACTATATGCTGTTGTGGGGGGTGGGGGGAGGGAGGGAAAGGAAATTTGAAAATCAAGGAACTATGAAATTGAATCTTGGTAACTAAAACTAAACTAATAAATGAATAAAAAGAAAGAGAGGTTGTATAGGACAACAGTTTGAGGGGAAGATAGGATCAATTAAATATTTTTGCCCTTTGGGTCAGGGGGACAGGGAAGATTGGGAACATTTAAAGGAAGAAGGGAAAGAACCAGAAAGTGAGTAAATTTTAAGGGGGGTGATGATTCAGGAGATAGTGGCTAGAAAAAATGGGAGGGAATAGGATCAAGAGAAAGATGTATGACTGAGGTAAATTGGCTGCAATTTATTAACTATAAATTTTGTGCAAGGAACAGAAAAAGTGTCAACATAGGTATGTATGATCTGACAAAAATGTAAACAAGTCATACAAAATAAGGGATAATAAATGGATAGCCCATGTGCTACACCATCATTCACATAATTTTGAGGCCTAAAAAAGACTGTAGCACACTGATTACATCCCTAACCTCATTATATAAGTAGACTGACATGAAATATAAAACTGTGAAGAAATCCCAATAATTAATTAGGTTGTAAAATAATATTCATTATAAGTTTAAGGGTAACTTGAAATAAATAGATAGGATTAGCTATATTCTGATTGTGAGACTATAAGAAGTTCAATTTTCTTGGTGATAATGCATATCAGATAAAGTTTAATGTATACAAACAATGCTTGTATCAAATGGCATGAGGCTAATAATTTATATTTTATTAGGTTACTCTGGGGCAGCTATCTGTGTTTTCCAAAGTCCTAATAAGCTTTTGCCTTGTCTCTTGTCTTTCTATTATTGCCATTTTGAAATTTACATGCTAATTAGAACCAGTATATGCTAATTAGTTTTCTTTTATATTTCTTTGTGAGAGACAGTATTTTGTGCTTGCCTAATCATTACTTTAGGATTAATGGATGAAATGATGATAATATGAGATCATCCATTCTCTGTTCAATAATATCCATGTTTACATTTATATTACATAGTATATAATTTTCAGCATGAGAATAATAATTTTCCACAACACAGTTCTTATATCTTGTAGGAGACTGTATTTCTAAGAATAGTTTAATATAACTATAATTATTTGTTACATCATTCCTGGTACATAATTAGCTATTGAAATAACATAAGATAGGTCTTATAAATCATTTTTACAAGACTAACCAAAACAATTGCTTAGCATGATGTGCTAAATAGGTCACTGGAAATTGTGAGATTGCCAAGGACTTTAAATTCTGAGATTTTCATATTTTATTGGGATTTATTTATATGTAACAAGAAGACAGTGAAGAATGTAGTTAAAGAGAAGTAGAATCATTCAATTTCAAAATTCTTTTTTTTAAACAAATGCTTTATTAACTTCTGTTTTACATCATTCATTTCCGCCAGATTTTGAGTTACAATCATTTCCCTCCCCCCTGTTTTTTTCCTCAGTCAGGCTGTTGACCCTCATTTCATACTTTTCCTGCATCCTTCTCATTTCTCTTTCCAATTTTTCCTCCACTTCTCTTATTTGATTTTTAAAGTCCTTCTTAAGGTCCTCTATGGCCTGCAACCCACTCATGTTTTCCCCTGGGGCTTTTGGAGCAGGACTTCTGACCTCACAGTCCTTTTCCCGCTCTGTGCCCCCAAAATAGGAGTCTAGGGTTACATTTTTCTGTTTCCTTTGCCTTGGCATGTTGCCACTTAATTACTTGACTTTTGGGCTTGTTGCCACAGTATGTCTTTGCCGACAGATAGGGGAATTTTAGTCCCGAACATGTGGGAGGGCAACGTCCCTTTCTGGCAAGCTATAAACCCACCCACGACCTCCACCCCAGATCAAAATCCAGATCCAGGGAGGTTAAAGCAAGAGCGATTACCACCCCACCAAGACGGATCGCTGGATCTCCCTACAGTTCACAGGCCAAGAGCTGGAGCTGCCTCTGAAAACTACAAGATGGCGTGTCTCCTCAGCGGCTTCTCGCCCCCAGGGGAGGAAGCCGACGCATTCCCGAAATACTGGTCCCAAAGTCCATAGGGCACTAACCGCTCACTTTGTCCTAGGCATGTCTATGTTGATAATTCTGGAGTTGCCACAGCTGGTGGTGTTCTGGGGTCTCTCTAGCTGGCTGCTGGCCCTGCCGCCCTGGGGCTAAAACCTTGACTCATGGGGACCTGGGCTCGGCTCGGCTCCCTGCACTCTGCGCGCTGCCAGCTCTCAGACCGCTATGCTGGTCCTTCCTGCAGGGCTGCTGGGCTGTCCTCAACAGGAGGTTAGCTTCTCTGTGTCGTTCTGTGGGTGCTGGGCCTCCAGAAGTTGTTCAGAGTCCCTTTTTACATAGTTTGGAGGGGATCTGGGGGCAGAGTGGCTTGGATGAGCTGTTTCTACACCGCCCCAATTTCAAAATTCTTATGGGGAAAAAAGGCAACTTTTCCTTTTGTAGTGACCCAGGCCAGGTATTTTCTCATTAAAAATAAACTGAACCTATTGTAATTTTGTCTTCCTTAAGGAGATTGGTGCTAGTTAGTTCATCATGTGAGGATTATGAGAACTTCCTAGTGGTATCAACAAGAATAATTAGTACAGGAAGAGAACAATATGTAAGGAATGTATGTCTGGTTGTCTTTTATGTTATTTAAGTTTCTTGATTTCATTTCACTAAAAGAGTAGGTCCATGTCTAATTAGTAGTTACTAAACTGGACTCGGTGATTATCATCACATCAACCATATTTACTGTGGTCATATAAACATATAAATAGAGACTGGATCCATGGTTCAATTGGTATGGGGGACTCTCAGGTAACAATAGCCCTTCTACCAATGCAGATCAACACTTTGTTTATAGTCAGGGAACATGTGTCAAACCAGAACATGCATGTGGTCATGTAAACCATCAAAGATAAATTGATTAGCCTTTCAGTGAATGTCATCAATAAATAAGACCATCCAAATCTATGGATTCATTTGGGATATATACTGGTTTAATGGCTATCATGTGGTGAAGTACCTAGAAAAGGCCTTCTTTGAAATTAAAAGTACAATGTCCTAGTACTTCTGCTCTTTACTAATAAAAATAGCTATGATGGGGGGCGGAGCCAAGATGGCGGAGTAGAAACAGCTCATCCAAGCCTCTCTGCCCCCAGATTCCCCACAAACTATGTAAAAAAGGATTCTGAACAACTTCTGGAGCCCCAGCACCCACAGAACGACACAGAGAAGCTAACTTCCCGCTGAGGACAGCCCAGCAGCCCTGCAGGAAGGACCAGCGCAGCAGTCTGGTAGCCAGCAGCACGCAGAGCGCAGGAGCCCAGCGGGGCCGAGCCCAGGTCCGCGTGAGCCGAGGTTTTAGCCCCAGGGCGGCAGGGCCAGCAGCCAGCTGGAGGAACCCCAGAACACCAGGAACAGTGGCGACTCCAGAATTATCAACATAGACATGCCTAGGACAAAGTAAGAGGTTAGTGTCCTATGGACTTTGGGACCTGTATTTGGGGAATGCGTCAGCTCCCTCCCCTGGGGGCTAGAAGCCACTGAGGAGACACGCCATTTTGTAGTTTTCAGAGGCATTTCCGGCTCCCAGCCTACAAATCGTGGGGAGATCCAGCGATCAGTCTTGGGGGGTAATCGCTCTTGCTTTAACCTCCCTGGATCTGGATTGTGATCTAGGGTGGAAGTTGTGGGTGGGTTTACAGCTTGCCAGAAAGGGAAGTTGCCCCCCACACGTTCGGGACGAAAATTCCTCTAGCTGGCCTTAAAGCCATAGTGTGGCAACAAGCCCAAAAGTCAAGTAATTAAGTGGCAACATGCCAAGGCAAAGAAAACAGAAAAATGCAACCCTAGACTCCTATTTTGGGGGCATAGAGCGGGAAAAGGACTGTGAGGTCAGAAGTCCTGCTCCAAAAGCCCCAGGGGAAAACATGAGCGGGTTGCAGGGCATAGAGGACCTTAAAAAGGATTTTAAAAATCAAATAAGAGAAGTGGAGGAAAAATTAGAGAAATGAGAAGGATGCAGGAAAAGTATGAAATGAGGGTCAACAGCCTGACTGAGGAAAACAACACCTTAAAAAATGGACTACCTCAAATGGCAAAGGAGGCCCAAAAGGGCAATGAGGAGAACAATGCCTTAAAAAGTCAAATTTGCCAGATGGAAAAAGAATCTCAAAAGTTCACTGAGGAGATTCATTCCTTCAGAGTTAGACTGGAGCAAATGGAAGCTAATGACTTTATGAAAAATCAAGATGCTGTTAAGCAGATCCAAACAAACGAAAGATTAGAAGGCAATGTGAAATATCTCATGGGAAAAACCACTGACCTGGAAAATAGATCCAGGAGAGACAATTTAAAAATTATTGGACTACCTGAAAGCCATGATCAAAGAAAGAACCTAGAAATCACCCTTCAAGAAATTCTCAAGGAAAATTGCCCTGATGTTTTAGATCCAGAGGGCAAAATAGAGGTTGAAAGAATCCACTGATCACCTCCTGAAAAAGATCCCAAAAAGAAAACTCCCAGGAATATTATAGCCAGGTTCCAGAATCCCCAGATCAAGGAGAAAATACTACAAGCAGCCAGGAAGAAACAATTTCAATATTGTGGAAACACAATCAGAATAGCCCAGGACCTGGCAGCTTCTACACTGAGGGATAGAAGGGCATGGAATATGATATTCCAGAGGGCAAAAGAGCTGGGAATGAACCCAAGGGTCACCTACCCAGCAAAACTGAGTATTTTGTTTCAGGGGAAAATATGGTCATTCAGTGGAATAGAGGACTTTCAAGCATTCTTGAGGAAAAAACCAGACTTGAACAGAAAATTTGACATCCAGACACAAGAAGCAAGAGATGCCTGAGAAGGTAATCAGGGAAAAGAAATCAAAAGGAACTTATCAAAGTTGAACTATTTACATTCCTATATAGAAAAGCAATAACTGTGACTGATGATATCTTTCTCACTATGAAAATAATGGAAGAAGGGTGTGTGGTCATATGAGTACATATGTGAATGTGTGTGTATATGGTTACAGTTATATATGGATAGAGGGCATAGGTTGAATTTGTTGGGAAGGGAGAATACTCAAGGGATGAAATTATGAGGTGAGAGAGGAAAGTGGCAAGAGGAGATGGGGAGAGACAGGGTAGGGTAAACTATCTTATGTAGAAGAAGCAAGGGGAAGTGGTTGTAAGGGGGGGAAGAATAGGAAGGCAAAAAGGCAAAACCACATTCTCATTGAATTTGGTTCAGGGAGAGAATGACATACATACTAAATGGGATATCTCAACCTGCAGCAGAATAGGGGGAAGGGGGATGAGAGGAGGGATGATGGATGGGAGGGCATCCTTGGGGGGAGGGGAGGTTGGAAGTACCCACTATAGAAGAGGGACAGGATCATGTAGGGAATGGACCAGGTGGGGGGTGGGATGAGTGGGAGGGAATTATAAGCAGCCTTGTATAATATATCTACTATGATAATGTTTTGCATAGCTAGACATGTACAACATATACTGAATTACTTATCTCCCCAGAGGGAAGGGGTGACAAGGGAGGAAGGAAATGGATCTGAAATTTGAGGTCTTAACATTAAATATTTCAAATATATATATATATATATATATACTATTATTAATACTCTTTTGCTTATAATTGGGAGATAAGATGTGCAGGCATTGAGATACAAAGATTCACCTTCCTCTAATGGAAAAGTGGAAGGGAGTATGGGAGAAGGTAGGGGAGAGAGCAGATTGGAGGAAGCCGTATCTTGTGGGACTGCTATTCTGGGAGGTTGGGTAGGGGAATAACGGGGGGAAAATGATTGTAACTCAAAATCTGGCGTAAATGAATGATGTAAAACAGAAGTTAATAAAGCATTTGTTTAAACAAAAAAATAAGAAATATATAGGAATGCCAAGGATTTATGTGGGTTTATTTTATAACCTGCAACTTCGCCAAATTTATTTTTTATCTCAAATAGTATTTTTTACTTGAGTCTCTAAGTATATCATCATATGATCTGCAAAGAGTGAAAGCTTAGTTTCTTCTTTGCCTAATTTGATTCTTTCAATTTCTTTTTCTTCTCTAATTGCTACTGCTAACATTTCTAGTACCAGATAGAATAAGACAGGTGATAGTTGATATCCTTGTTTCACCCCTGATCTTATTGGAAATTCTTCTAGTTTATCCCCATTACATATAATATTTGCTGATGGCTCTAAATGAATGCCACCTATTATTTTTTTTAAGGAAAGCTCCATTTATTCCTATACTTTCTAGTGTTTTTAATAGGAAACATTAGTCTTTTTGCTAATATTTTATTTAAAATTTTTATCTATATTCACGAGTGAAATTGGGCTATAATTTTCTTTCTCTGTTTTGTCTCTTCCTGATTTAGGAATCTGTACCATATTTGTGTCTTAAAAATAATTCAGTAGGACTCCTTCACCAATTTTCCCAAATAGTGTGAAGAATATTGGAAAAAATGTTCCTTAAATGTTTGGTAGAATTTGCTAGTAAATCCATCTGGCCCTGAAGATTTTTTCCTAGGGAGTCTGCTAATGGCTTGTTTGATTTTTTTTTTTCTGAGATGGGGTTATTTAAGTAATTTATTTCCTCTTCAGTTAATCTGGGCAACTTACATATTTGCAAATATTCCTCCATTTCACTAAGATTGTCAAATTTATGTGCATACAATTTGGCAAAATAATTCCTAATTATTGTTTCAATTTCCTCTTCATTGGAGATAGATTCACCCTTTTCATTTTTGATACTCATAATTTGGTTTTCTTCTTTCTTTTTTTTATCATATTGACTAAGGATCTATCAATTTTATTGTTTTTTTTTCATAAAACCAGCTCTTAGTTTTATTTGTTAGTTTAATAGATTTCTTAATTTCAATTTTATTAATCTCTCCTTTGGTGTTCATTATTTCTAATTTAGTACTAAATTGGGGATTTTCAATTTGTTCTTTTTCCAGCTTTCAATTGCATGCCCAATTCACTGACCTCCATTTTCTCTAATTTATTCATGTATGCACTCAGGGATATAAAACTTCCCCGAAGAACTGTCTTTGCTGCATCCCACAAATTTTGGTATGTTGTCTAATTATTGTAATTCTCCTGAATGAAATTACTTATCGCTTCTATAATTTCTTGTTTAACCCACTCATTCTTTAGGATTAAATTATTTAGTTTTCAACTAGATTTTAGTCTATCTTTCCATGGCCCTTTATTGCATATAATTTTTATTGCATCATGATCTGAGAAGAATGCATTTAATATTTCTGCCTTTGTGCACTGAATTGTGAGGTTTTTATGCCCTAGTACATGGTCAATTTCTGTGTATGTGCCATGTACCACTGAGAAGAAGGTATATTCCTTTTTTATCACCATTCATTTTTCTCCTGAGATCTATCATGTCTAGCCTCTCTAAAATTCTATTCACCTCCTTAACTTATTTCTTGTTTATTTTGAGGTTAGATTTATCAAGTTCACAGAGGGGAAGATTAAGGTCCTCTACTAATATAGTTTTGCAATTGTTTTCTTCCTCTAATTCCCTTGACTTCTCCTCTGAATTCGTATGCTATACTGCTTGATGCATACATGTTAAGTAATGGTATTGCTTCATTGTCAATGGTGCCTTTTAGCAGGATATAGTTTCATTCCTTATCTCTTTTAATTAGATCTATTTTTGCTTTTTGCTTTATCTGAGATAAGGATTGCCACTCCTGTGTTTTTTTTTTTTTTGCTTTAGCTGAAGCATAATATATTCTACAGCAGCCTTTTACTTTTACTCTGTGAGTATCCCTTTGATTCAAATGTGTTTCTTGTTGACAGCTTATTGTAGGATTGTGGTTTTTAATCCATTCTGCTATCTGCCACCATTTTATGGGAGAGTTCATCCCATTCACACTCACAGTTATGATTACTATCTGTATTTTTCCCTTCATCCTATACCCTCCCCGGTTTATATTTTTTGTTTCTTCCTTCTCCCTTCCCCTCCTTAAGAGTTTTCTTTTGACCTCCATCTCCCTCAGTATTCCCTCCCCTAGTTCTCCCCTCTTTATCTGCCCTTTCCCCTTACTACTATTTCCCTTCCTTCTAACAACCCCACCCTTTTTTATCCCTCTTGCCCCTATTACTACCTGTAGGGCACAAAGGATTTTTGTACTTAAAGGAGTGTGTTATTCCTTTCTTGAACCCAAACCAATAAGAGTGAATTTCATACAGTGCTCCTGTCCCTCCCTCCTTCCCCTCTACTATATTATGTTTTTATGCCTCTTTGTGTGGCATAGTTTGACTTTTTCTGCCTCTTCCTTTCCTTTTCTCCCATTACAATCCATTTGTACCCCTTAATACAGTTTTTATCATCAGAGTAGTTCATTTATACTCATGCCCTCTATCTATGTATATCCCTTTTAAATGTTGTGATAATGATATAATTTCAATATTGACAGGTATCCTCTTCTCATATAGGGATGTTTGCTCCTATTGAATCTCAAGTTATGTGCATGTGTGTGCATGTGTGCACATGTGAATGTATGTGTGTGTGTGTGAGTGTGTGTTTTCCTTGTTTACCTTTTTTATGTATTTCTTGAGTCTTGTAATTGGAGATCAAATTTTCCATTGAGCTTTGGCTTTTTTATCAAGAAAGTCTAGAAGTCCCTTATTTCATTAAATGACCATCTCCTTGCCTGAAAGATTATACTCATTTTTGATGGTAGTTGATCCTTGGTTGCAGTCCTAGCTCTTTTGCCATATGAAATATCAAATTCCAATCCCTCCAGTTTTTTTTAATGTAGAAGCTGCTAGGTCCAATGTAATCCTGACTGTAGTTACACGATATCTGAATTGTTTCTTTTGGGCTGCTTGCGGTATTTCCTCCGTGACCTTGTGATTCTGGAATTTGGCTGCATTTCTTAGAGTTTTCAATTTGGGATCTCTTTCAGGAAGAGTCTGGTGAATTATTTTGATAAGTATTTTACCTTCTGATTCTAGGACCTCAGGACCGTTTTCCTTGACAATCTCTTGAAGGATTTTGTCCAGGCTATTTTTTTCATCACAGCTTTCTGGCAGACCAATAATTCTTAGGTTATCTCTCCTGGTTCTATTCTCCAGGTCAGTTGTTTTTCCAGTGAGATAGTTTACATTTCTTCTAATTTTTCGATCTTTATGTTTTGTTTGACTGATTATTTTCCTCAGTTAGTTTTTGAAGCTCCTTATCCATATGTTCAGTTTTCATTTTTAGGCAGGTATTTTCTCCATTTAGATTTAACCTCCCATCTCTTTTCACCAATTTTACTTTTTAAGGATTTTTTTCTTCAGTGAGATTTTTTTCCAGTTTGGTCACTGTAGATATGAATTTATCTTCTACCTCTATAATTTGGCTTTTAAAATCTTTCTTGAGCTCTTTCAAAAAATGCTTGCACTTGATACCAGTTCATATTTCCTTCTGTGGTCTCAGGTGTGAGTATAGAGTCCATGTTGTCCTCTGAATTTGGTTGTTCTTTCTCACTATGAAAGGATTGTATTGTTCTTGATTTGACAGATTTCTTCTTGCCCATTGTGATTGCCTATGTCCTGAATTTTTAGAGGGGATATCAGCTTCTGGGGTATAGACCTACCACCCTTCTTTGGCTGGGAGTTAGGGGTGTGGTTGTTAACTTTGTGTGCTATAGTCTCTGGGTGTCTAGACTGATTCCAAGACCAGGACTCTCAGTGTTTCTCCTGAGTTGCCCTGAGGCTGACAGAGTAACCTCTAGGAGAGAAGTAGTCTGGACCTCCTGCTGATCATTCAAGGTGGGGCTTGTTGAGACATCTCCTGCCCTTCACTTCAGACTCCATAGGGTTTCAGTTACACCCTTCTTCTAGATCTCCCAAGTGTGAGGCTATTTCCACTAATTCAGGATTTTACTCTGGGTGGGACATTTATCTCTGGATTTTCTGGGTCAGGGAGGGAGATTGAAGCAACTAAGGTTTACTCTGCTATCTTGGCTCCTAGAGAATCATCCAGGCTGTGAACTGGTAGCCCCAGGAGAAGCTGCTGTTGCTGCTGCAAGCCCTGTGCTTTCTCTTATCCAGCTCTGACCAATCCTCCATCCTGTGGTGAGAAGACTGGGAATGTCTCTTGGGGTGGGTGAGTCCCCTGGCTGGCGCTCCTTTTCACTCCATTGTAGTCTGCTCTCAGGTCAGCACTGGTACAGCCCCCACATATTCCATGCTCCCCCTGCCCAGACCTATGTGGGCACTTTCCTGATCTGGGAATATGCCACATTCCATCTCCCAAAGAGTTCTGTCACTCTAAAATCGATTCAGATTCACTTTTTAAAGTTTAGTGACAGAATTCATGGCAGAACTTAAAGTTCCTGCTTCCTTTCTGCCATCTTGGCTTCACACTAGGCTTTTTTGTTGTTGTTATCATGGTTTTCAGGTAGTCCAATAATTCTTATCTCTCCTGGATTGATTTTCTTGTTCAGTTATTTTTCCAATGATAAATTTCACATTTTCTTCTATTTTTGTAAACTTTATATTGTTTTATTGTATCTTGGTGGGGTCATTAGTTTCCACTTCTTCAATTTTAATTTTTAAGGAATTATTTTCATCAGTGAGCTTTTATACTTCCTTTTCCATTTGGACAATTCTATTTTTTAGGGCGTTATTTTCCTCAGTAAATTTTGTTAAACATTTCCCATGCTATTTTTTCCCCATGATTCTTTTATATTACTCTCACTTCTTTTTACAATTTTCTTCTGCTTCTCTGATTTACTTTTTAAAATCCTTTTAAAGCTTCTCCAGTAATTCATTTTGGGCTTGATACCAAAATACAGTTTTCTTTGAGGCTTCACATTATTATCCTCTTCTAAGTTTATCCCTTTATCTTCCCTATCACCATAGGAACTATCTATAGTCAAGCTTTTCTTGTTATTGTTGTTGTTGTTCTTCGGGTTTTGCTCATTTTTTCTGCCTTTTCTGTGACTTGGTGTTTTTATGTGAGAGTAGGGCTGTGGTCCTGCACTGTACCAAGCTTTTTGTTCCAGGGCCCTGGGTCTTACTACTGGTTTTCACTGGGCTCCAGGGCTTAGCTGCTTGCTTTCTATAGAGAGTAGGCTTCCTTTCTGGTTTGTACTGGGGGCAAGGCCTCCCTCTTGGCCTCCCTTAGTTTTGGGATTTAGCTGCCCCAGAGTGAGGAGCCTTGCTGCTGGGCTACTATGGTAACAGCCTTCCTGGTGGCTTGCCCTGGAGGAAGGATTTTCTTGCTGGTCTGCCCAGGGATGGAGCCTTGCTGGATTGCTATAGAAACAGGATCTTTCTGCTGATAGGAGCCAGGAGAGGAATGTCACTGTTAGGAAGCCTTGGGGTGAGGCTTCACTACTGGTCAACAATGGTATGAAGGTCTTGAAGGGGGCTTGTGCTGGGGGTGGGTCACTGGGGTGGGGCTTTGATAAACAGACTGCTCACTTGCCTAGGGGGCTTCTGGTTTATAGGAAGGTGGGGCCTCACTAGTAGATTGCCCCAGGCCTTTGTTGCAGTCCCCAGATATGAGGCTGCTGCTGCTCTTGCTGATGCTGCTACTCTTCAACCTTACTCCCCTCCCACCCCAGTGAGATATAAGTTACCTCCTTGGCTGGTAAGCTGCTTCCCTCTTCCTAGGTCAATTCTGAAGGAGCTTTCTGGTTGTTTGGAGGGGAATTTGGGAGGATTTCAGAGGGTTCCTTCCTCACTCCACTATATAGCATCAGAAGTATGAAGATAAATTGGGAAGAGAAATGAGAAAGATGCAAGAAAAGTATGAAATGAGAGTTAACAGCCTGACTGAGGAAAATAACATCTTAAAAAACAGACTAACTCAAATGGCAAAAGAGGCTCAAAAAGGCAATGAGGAGAAGAATGCCTTAAAAAGTCGACTTTGCCAGATGGAAAAAGAATCTCAAAAGCTCACTGAGGAGAATCATTCCTTCAGAATTAGACTGGAGCAAATGGAAGCTAGTGACTTTATGAGAAATAAAGATGCTATCAAGCAGATCCAAACAAATGAAAGAATAGAAGGCAAGGTGAAATATCTCATGGGAAAAACCACTGACCTGGAAAATAGATCCAGGAGAGATAATTTAAAAATTATTGGGCTACCTGAAAACTATGATCAAAGAAAGAATCTAAAAATCATCCTTCAAGATATTCTCAAAGAAAATCGCCCTGATGTCTTAGAACCAGAGGGCAAAATAGAGGTTGAAAGAATCCACAGATCACCTCCTGTAAAAGATCCCAAAAAGAAAACTCCTAGGAATATTATAGCCAGGTTCCAGAATTCCCAGATCAAGGAGAAAATACTACAAGCAGCCAGGAAGAAACAATTTCAATATCAGAATAGCACAGGACCTCGTAGCTTCTACACTGAGGGACTAAAGGGCATGGAATATGATATTCTGCAGGGCAAAGGACCTAAGATTAAAACCAAGAATCACCTACCCAGCAAAACTGAGTATTTTGTTCCAGGGGAAAATATGGTCATTTAGTGGAATAGAGGACTTTCAAGCATTCTTGAGGAAAAAAACAGAGTTGAATAGAAAATTTGACATTCAGACACAAAAAGCAAGAGATACTTGAGAAGGTAAACAGGGAAACGAAATCAAAAGGAACTTATCAAAGTTGAACTATTTACATTCCTACATGGAAAACAATAACTGTAACTAATGAAACCTTTCTCAGTATGAACATAGCTGAAGAAGGGTATATGGGCATATGAATACATATGTGAATGTATGTATATATGTTTACAGGTATACATAGATAGAGGGCACAGGTCGAATTTAATGGGAAAGGATGATACTTAAGGGGTGAAATTGAGAGGTGAAAGGGAACGTATCGAGTGGAGATAGGGAAAGTCATAATGGGGTAAACTACCTCATGTAGAAGAGTCAAGGGAAAGTGGTTGCAGGGGTGGGGAAGAACAGGAAGGCAAAAAGGCAAAACCTTATTGTCATTGAATTTGGCTCAGGGAGAGAAAGACATACATAATAAATGGGATATCTCACTCTACAGCAGAGTAGGGGGGAGGGGGAGAGGGGGAAATGATGGAAGGGAGGGCAGATTGGGAAGGGGAGGGATCAAAGTGGGGAGCAGACCAGGTTGGAGTTGGGATAGGAGGGAGGGAAATATAGTCATTCTTTTACAATATATATACTATGGTAATGTTTTGCATAGCTACACATGTACAACATATACTGAATTGCTTATCTTCCCAGTAAGGGTGGGTGACAAGGGAAGAAGGGAATGAATTTGGAATCTGAAGTTTTAAAATCAAATGTTTTAAAAATATATAAATACTATTATTAATACTATTTTACATGTAATTGGACATAACATGTGCAGGCATTGGGGCATGGGGATTCACCTTGCCCTACTGGAAAAGTTGAAGAGGCTATGGAAGAAGAGATGGGATAGAGCAGATTGTATGAGGGAATATCCTGTGGGACTGCTATTCTGGGGTCATCGGTAGGGGGAAAATGGGGAAAAAATTGTAACTCAAAATCTGACAGAAATGAATGATGTAAACCAGAAGTTAATAAAGCATTTGAAAAAAAAAAGAAGTTTGAAGATAATGTTTGAGAGGGTTTTTTTCTCTAAGACTTTCTGTATTTTCAGAGTGAAAACACTGACTTCTAAATAATAGAAGGCAAACCTTTTTGAGCACTACAAGCTATAGTCTAGTTCAACACATGCCAGTATCTTACAGATAGTGCTATCAGGTATTTATCCTGGCCCACATTGAAAGGACCCTTTTTGATAAAGTTTGTGGGCTTTTTTTTCCTCAAGGAAAATAATAATAAAGGTATTAAATCACTTCTGATGCCCAGAGAAGTATGGTTCTCTCAAGCCACATAACTAAAATTCCAAATAGTACTTCTGGCTATTGCTCTTTTGTATATTTCATCTGAACTGCACCTAAAATTTAAGGAAGATAAGCAAGGAGTTGTAACAGACAATAAATATAGAAGAATAGCACATTTTTAAAATTCTTCCTTTACTTCAGTCTCAGAGGAACAAGTGACCCTTCCTCCTTGCAAAGCCAATGTATCTACATGAACATTTGATTCTATCTCTGCCAGTCTCCTGTGCTCTTACTTAATTTCAAATTAGTTTACTATTCATTACTCCATGCGACCTCTTTACTGATTCATTATTTAAAATTAAATTATTTAGTCTTTGTTCAAGCCTGACATTTATTCATATATTATTGATTATACCTTTTATTGTGTTATGATCCATAAGGATGTGTTAAATATTTCTGACCTATTGCATTTATTTGTCCTTTATGTCCTACCACATTGTCAATTTTTGTAAAGGTGCCATGCAATGCTGAAAATAAATGTATACTTTAAGAATGTCCTTCAGTAATCTTTCAAGCTCAGTCATGCCGAGATTTTTCTATTATTCGGCTTAGATCTGTAACTCCTTCTTTGTTTATCTTTATGTTAGATTTTATCCAATTACAAAAGAGGCACATTGAAGTATTCAACAATTATCAACTAACTCCCTATGTCCTCTCGAAATTCAATTAGTCTTTCAATTAAGTGTTTAGGTGCTCTTTCTCTTCCCAGGCTCACAACTGGGAAGAATCAGGCAGAATCATCATCACTCTATGCTCTGCTAGAGTGGCTACTGAATTCCCTTAACGATTATCTTCCCTACCTTTAGTCACTCTCTTTGAGGCAGTAACAACCATAGCTCCATGGCAAACAATGAGCCTACAAAAAAGAAACAGGTACATTGTACCTGCGACTAGGTAGAAGGACAAGTTGTTGCTGGCTGGGATGGTCTGATGGTTGTCAGAGGGGGTTCTTGGTTATTATCTGCCTCATCTGTGTGGTTAGTGTCAAACCTTCTTTTACTCAGTTCCAACTGGAAAGAGCCTATAAAATGAGGAACAAGGTGAAGAGCTATGGGGAGAACAGGTTAGCTATGTTTCAATCTTTACTATATTTTTTCAAATTTCTGTGGGGACCTCCAATACTATATTTAATTCATTTCTTACTGTGTTTGAGGGGGTGGAGGAGAGGGCGAGGTTTGTCTAGACATTTTCATTCCCATGTCTTGCTGGAGCATTTCCTTAGTCTGGCATTTAGGCCTTACATGATCTGTCCCCACCCCTACCCCTTTCAAGTCTAATTTCATATTATTTCCCTGATTACTTCAAATTTTATCTAGACATCCACCTAGCTGTTTCCTCAACTTGAAATGTTATTTCTAATATCCCAGTCTTTCTGCCCTTGTTGTATTTTTTTCTTTTCTCTACCATTTAGAATTCATAATTTCTTTCAAGACTCATCTCATTTGATGCTTCTTAGAGAAACTTTTCCTGATTTCCTCCCTTACTCATTAGTGATAAATTCCCTTTGAAATTACTATATATTTGCTTCTCTGTTTATATGCTTTAGCATCCTAGTAGAATATAAGGTCCTTGAAGGCCTTGCACATCAATATGTGCTTAATTAATGATTGCTGAATGAATTCCATCTAAAAGAAGATAATAATGAAAGGTTATATTTACATAGCACATTGAAATAGCAAACTGCTATATCTACATTATCTGATTGGATTCTCACAACCTAAAAAACTTGGGCTACTATAGGTCACATGTTTAGCAAACCAAATCTTCTGACTCCTATAGTCCATTGTAACAATGGAGTAGAAATCACAAGGGGGAAATGATGCCACCTCTCAACACTGCTATGGATATCAAATTAGATTGAGTCCATAAATGAACTTTGAAAACAATTAATAAATATAAAATTGAAAACATTATTAGAAGGTCAGCTTTTTAGTCCCAAGTATGGCTTCTGACATATTCTGGCTATATAATCCTGGGCAAAGCACTTAACCTCACAGAAAACTAGAGGATTTTCTTTCTTTCCTTTTTTCCACAAGTAATACATATTTTGTTTTACTTCTATCACATTTCCTCTTGTATCTACCTTTCTCTCACTCCTTTATTAAAGAGTTATTTCCCCATCCCTCCTTGCCAAGGAAGAAAAGAAATAAAAATTAGCAAAACTGATTGAAATTTTTAAACAATATCTAATATTGTTTGTAATGTTCCATTCCCATGGACCTCTACCTTTGCCAAAAATCTGAGATGAAAGGAAGTAGAGTCTTCTCATATCTGTTTTTGGGGGTCAAACTTGTTCTCCAAACTTGTTTCTTTTAGAAACTTGTTTCTTTTAGAAACTAGATATTGATGATGGAGTCCTAACAGAACTGCCCTCAGCCCCAATATCCACACTTCGCTAAAGGCCCACTGTATCTACCTAGCCCCCCCACCAATATCCTAACTTATGCCTCACTGCTCACTAGAACAACAAGTGTGTCCCCAAAATCTTAGTTCCCACAGAAACAGCAGGCACACCCATGTGATAGAAACTCAACCCCCCAGACCCTTTCCCACAAGAACAGGTGTGCAATCACAATTGCATCATCTATTTAGTCCAAGACAGGACCACAATACCTAACTATCCACCTTGACCAGACAAGACCACAATATCTAGCCTATCAAAAGACAGCACCATCAGGATGTAGAGCAGGATTCCTGACCACCGAACTGTAGAAGGGGCCCACCCCCATTAGCACCTGCACAGTGATAGTAAAGGACTGACCTGGAGTGAGCCTATGACATAGAAAGGTTTATTACAATATCATTACCATACAAACATGCTTCCTAACTGTATGCATTATGGTTAACCACATGCACAGTTACACTAAGGCCAAGACCCCTCCTCCATTACTAATCCCTCAACAAGCCCTCCTATCAATCATGTTCCCATAATTGTATGTATATCTTAATTATGTGATCAGCATCATATTCTCCATAAAATTTTGTGTCTTGCCTTACTGAGGAGGCTAATTTCCTCACAGGGACTTATCTACCCACCAGAGAGTGAAACCTCAAAACTATAATAAATCTTTCCAACTGCCTTGAAGTAGGCCTGAGTGTCTGTAATTTTTTAAACATGAACCTACTGGAACTTCATCAGTCAATTTGGCACCCAATGTGGGGCAGTGTCTTTTTGAAGATTCCAGCACCTCCAAACCTAAGGTAGGCTTATTCATTCTTTCTCTTAGCTGGGATATCCTCCAAGCACCTAGGAAGGCTCGGCTAGATTGCTTCAGTCTTAGCACCTAAGGTCCCCATGGCCGGCAAATTCTCTCTAGACAGAGGATGCTCTGTTTGGGAATTTTGCAGGTAATTCTCTCTGAACTCATCTTTCTTCACCTGGAAGTGGGACACCACTGGAGAGGTGAATAATACCTATAGGAGGAAATTCCACAGGACTATAGCACTAATCATAATTATTAGTTATTATGGGACTAACTCCCTCTGTCCCTCGGGACTCCCCACTGGGTCGTCTCTTGCATAATTGAAACAAATTTGGTTTATGAGATTTAAAAAGAAAATGCCTCATATTTCTCTGTAATAATGCCTGGCTTCAATATAATCTGGAAAACCTAGAAAAATGGCCTAAGGGTAGAACCATCAATTATAACACCATTTATCAACTTGACCTTTATTGCCACAGGGAAGGGAAATGGACTGAGATACCTTATGTACAGGCTTTTATGCGTCTCTAGCAAAATCCAACCCTAAGACAACAGTGTAGGATGTTCCTGGCCAAACTTGCTCCAGGCAGCCTTAAAGAAGAGGATGAATGTGACATTTTGGATGAGCCCCTTCTCTCAACCCCCCAAATCCCATCCCCCATACCACCAGAGCCTGTAGCATCTCTTCCTGCTCCATCAGGACCAAGCAACCCCTATCAGGAATCTCCAGGCACTAACTGGGGGTGGGCCCCTTCTATGGTTCAAAAGTCAAGAATCCTGCTCTACATCCTAATGGTGCTGTCTTCTGATAGACTAGCCATTGTGGTCTTATCTGGTCAAAATGGATAGTTAGGTATTGTGGTCTTGGACTAAATGGATCATGCAATTATGACTGCACACCTGTTCTCATGGGAAAGGGTCTGGTGGAGGGATGCTGAGTTTCTATCATATGGGTGTGCCTGCTGTTTCTTTGGGAACTAAGAGTTCAGGGATACACTTGTTGTTCTAGTGAGCAGTAAGGCATAAGTTAGCACATTGGCTGGGGGTGAGAGGAGGGCAGCACTAGATAGATATCGTGGGCCTGTAGTGAAGTTTGGATATTGGGGCTGAGAGCAATTCTGTTAGGACTCCATCACTGATTCTTTTGTAGTTATTATTCTTTCCATTTAAATCATTGAAGTCATCATGTACATTTTTTCTAACTCTGATTATTCCATTTGCATCAATTCATGCAATCTTTCTTCCTTCTCTGTATCCATCATGTCTATAGTTTCTTTCTACACATGAATATTCTGTTACATTAATATATCACAATTTGTTTTGCCATTCCCCAATGAATGGACAGCCATCTTGTTTCCAGCTATTTGCCACAAAAAATACTTATGCAAATAATTTGTTTCATACATATGGAGCCTTTCTTTTTATCAGTAAGATTACTTACTAGTGAGGAAATATCAGGGTAAAAAGGCATAGGGTTATGGTAAGCACCCCAGCATCCCCAGAGTGGCTGCCAACACAGGTTCTTAGATCTGCTTTTCTAAAGAAACCAACTCCAAGTGGGTTAACAATCTTGCTTTAATCAATCAAAAATAACATTTACCTAGTTCAGGGTCAGCACTCCAAACTTCAGAGTATACAGCAGAAACATTTCAAGCAGACAGATCTCCAACTGTCCAACCATTATATCCATACCAAATCACAGTTACCAGAGAGGGAAGCATCAACATCTGGGTTTTTCAAAGTCAGGGGCCTCTCAAAGGCTGCCCAGAGTTTCATCTGGTCAAGTCACACAACACTTCTCAAAGTGAGCCTCAAAGCAAAGCCTCACATCAAGGATTATATAGCCTTCTCCTGGCTCAGAGAATGTAACAACCTTCTTAGCCCCAGTGCCCAATCACAAAGTATCAAGGTGTGGGCTTTCCTGAAAAACAAGCCTCCCACCACAGGCTCCAGGTGCATTTAAGCCTAAAGGCAGGGAAAATCTTAAAAATTTACATTCCTATAACACATAGTCATTTTTTGTGCTTTCTTGGCATATGTTCAATTGGTACTACACTGGTCATGATAATTAACAGTTCCACCAGCAATGCCTTTCTATCCCTGCAACATGCAATAGTCTAATATTTTTTTATCTTTGCAATTAATGTGACTTGAAACTTCAGTTATTTTGATTTGCATTTCTCTCATAAGTGATTTGCAACATTCTTTCAAATGGTTATAAGGAATTTGTAATTTGACAATTGAGAATTGTCACTCCTATTCTTTGACCACTTCTCTTTTGGAGAAGGGATTTTGGTTTTATATTTCCATTAGCTGGCTAATTATTTTGGATTCCAAACTGTAATCAGAGATGTATAATACAATTTTTTTCGATACTTAGTTGTTTCCTTTCTCTTTTTAGACTCATTAATTTTATGTGTACATGTTTATCAAACACAAAGCTATTGAGTTTATTTCTTTTTTTGTCTTCCTTAATCTCTTCTATCAATCAATTTTTCTATTTTTAACCAGTACCAAATAGTCTTGATGACTGATGTTTTTTAATAGAGTTTAAAGTCTGGAAATGCTATTTTCTCCTAAATTTCTATCTTTCTTTACTATTCTGTGTGACATTCTAGATATTTTCTTCCTCCAAATTCATTAGTTTTTTTTTTAAATTTGTTTAGTTTTATAAAGTATCAATAGTAGGTTGATTGATGTAGCACTGAAGCTATAAATTAACTTTAATAGTATTATCGTTTTTATTATGGTGGCAAGGACTTAGCAACTTTGTAATTCTAAATGTAGAAACTCTTCTAAATTGGAATTAGTAGAAGGAATCTCCTATATCAATGAAATTAAAGGGTTTGACAAAATAAAACATAAAGATTCCAGGTTAGAAAAGTTTGAGCAACTATAGGTCTATGAACTTCCAAATGGAAGGTCCATTAGTTTATACTTTGCCCAACATGACCTTTCACAGCCTGATTCATGTTACAAAGATAGTGAGGGACCTGAAGAACAAGTCAAATAAGTAGTTTAAAGAACTCCAGAAGTTTATCCGCTAGAAGAAAAGACATAAAATGACTGTATTTACATGTTGGCTGTTTGTCATGTGGAATGGGGAACTGGCTTGTTCTTTACAAATCTTATGAGAAGAAATAGATGGAAACTGTTGACAGTCAGGATTAGATTTGAAATAAAGATAAACTTCTTAATAAGTAGTTAAACAAAAATAGAATCAGTTATCTTGGAAATGAATGTGTTTAACTAGAAGTCTTTAAGAGAAGGCTAAATAGTAATACTGTAAAAGGTATTGTTTTCTAGTATCACCTCTAAAATGCTTTTTAAATCAAATTATGATTCCTTCCCCAGCTATCAAGCTCAAAAAAACTTCTTCTTTTCATCCTTTCCATTATTTCTTATCTTAACTGTCATGTCAATTAGGTCATCTAATTACCCAGAAGAAAGTGACTAAAATACCTTTTTACTTTCTCACTGAATGAATGATTTTTTTTTAATTAAAATATTGTTATGTTCAAAACACTGTGCTAAATCCTGGGTACAAAAAGAAGAGTGAGGGGGGGGGTGGGGGTGGTTTGTTTGGTTTTTGTGGTTGTTTTGGGGGGGGGGTTGTGGGGGTGGGGGGGTGGTTGGGGGGGGGGGGGGGGGTGTTTGTTTGGTGTGTGTTTTGTTGGGGTGGGTTGGTGTTTGGTGTGAAAAAGAAGAGTGAGACACTCTCTAGCCTCAAAAAGATAATGTTCTAACATAGGGGCAAGGGAGGAAAATAACATAGCAATCCATTCAACAATTGAGATTATAAACAAGTCTTATGATTGCCAGGTGAAAATGTTGCACAGTTGACAAAATTCCTCATATAATTCAACTCAGGAGAGACTGAATTATTAAATACTCACTCATTACTTGTTGATAGAACATTACACTCTACCTGGCTATTGTGCTCTATACTTTCTATATAGATACTGAAAAGAATATGAGCCTTAACGATTAGTAATTTTCCAGTAAGAAGCTATATTCCTCCCTCAAAGGAGCTTTACAGTCTTAGGTAACATGATCTATTGATGACAAATGCCACCCTCACCTGGTCCACCAAAAAAAAAAAGTAAAGCTGGAACATCAGTGAAAAAGGTCACTAACCCAGAAGTATAAGAGTTCACTCCCATTGTCCCTGACCATGGAGGCATTGAGTGGGACTAATGATTAGTAGAAGCACTGCTTCTACAGATATGAGTGGAATAATCATGGTGATGTGACTAGGATACTTCCACTGAGAGTATTTGACCTATCAGCTAAATTACTTAATGTTTGCTTTACTTAGTCCCTTATGTTGCTTTCTACAAATATTCTTTCAAATGAGAAAAGCAATCACACATCTCTGAGCTATACATTTTGTCCATTCAGATTTTTACATACTGGATTTTATTGAAATGAGAAATATTTATATTTACATAGAATATCAGAATAGAAAGCAAGAATTTCCTTTACAAAATCCTTCCTAAGCTCCTCAGTGATGAGGAACCTATCACATCCCAAGAAGATATTATTGATATGATTTTGAGTCAAATTCAATTGCTATGCAACTTTTCCTTGTTATGAAAATGAATTCCCCATCAAAAACCTTAAAATACTTGCTAATGTCTCCCTTACATCTTCTTCCTGTGTGTGTGTTTGTGAGCAAGAGCATTCCTGTGTGTGGGGGTGGGGGGTGTAGCATTTCCGGTATCATTATACAGGGCACAATCCCAAGGAAAATACCCTTCCCCCTTTTATGGTTGCCTCTCTTTTCCTGTAGTTTGTGGCACCTTGTAACAGGAAACACTACTAGAATATCATCTTCTGCCCAGTCTAATCTCAAGGATAAAGATGTGGCACTCAAGTGAAAGGAAGTGGCCACCAAGTTTCAGGAAAAGGAGGTTTAACTCACTTACTCTTCATGTTAAGACATAATTCCTTCTAATAATTCCATTTGTGTGAAATATCTACTCTCTTTTTTTAATCCTATCTTCTTATAGAAATATTTTTGTTTTGCAATATCTTAGTCAATCACCTCTAGATTCAAATCAATTCAATTCAATATTTATTAAGTACCTCTTATATCAAAAACATAATCGCATGCATTAATGTTTTTTTAAAAACTGAATTACTACCCTAAATGTTTATAATTTACTGGGAGGATATTCAGATAATAGTAATAACAACAGTAATGGTATTTTACCAATAATTCCTCCCTATATTTCTATATATAGATTATATATGTAGATTACTCGGTATATTATATAATCTGCAGATTATATATAGATTGTATGTGAAAGATTATATATATTTTTTTCTTTCATATTTATATTTGCAAATTTATTTAAAACATACTGTTTCATTTGTACTCCTCAATATATTTCCCCATCTGAAGAAAATTAGTTTCTAGAGGCTGTGATTTGTATGTAGATACACAGCTTATGCATCCAGAGGGTGAGAGACAGACAAAAAGAGAGAGAGAGAGAACAGAGAGGAGAGAGAGCAGAAATAAAGGGGAGAGTAGGAAATTGAATAGATTCTTAAAGGATAAGAGAAGGATATTGCCAGGAAGAGATGATATAAGCAAGCTTTCTACAAAGTTGTGCCTAAAATTGAGCACACTATACTAGATGTTGTCAGACTATCACATCTTTCTTTCTAGATACTATGCATCTCTTAATGTAGTTTATTCAACCAATGGACAAATACTCAAGAAGCACCTGTGAGGCACTGTATTTAGAAACAGGGATGGAAATATAATGAATGGAATAATGTATATGTCTGAGGAGTTTATTTTCTAATAAAAGAGACAAGAATTTATAGAATTATATACAAAATAAATAAATACAAATAACTACAAGTAACTTAGTGATGTAGGGCATTGGTTTGGAGATCAAGAAAGATTTCATTATAGGAAGTATTTCTTGAGCTGTGTTACCCAAGAGTCCACTAGGATTTCTGCCAGCCATGTCATACTGTTTATTTGAATTGAGTTTGCAGTTCACTAAAACAAGGACTTTTTTATTCTCATGTGCAATATTGTCTGGCCATATTTCCTACGTCCTATATATAACCTATTGATTTTTGTCAATGCAGATGCATCCAATTTCATAACGTTTGATTTAGAATCGTTTTCCAACCTCTCCAGAACTTGTGAATCCTGAGTCTATGATCCAGAATGGTGCCTGTTTTTAAGTATATATGATATTCCTTATTTGTTTAATTACTTAAAATTCTTCAGCTAGGATTATTTGTACATCAAAAAGTGTTTATTGAGCTTCTTCCACCCCACCCCCAATAAAATATTAGTCTTTTTTCATTTGTTCTGCCCTAATAATCTAGGGTAGAGTATTCCTCTCACAGCTCAGTATCACTGAAAGGTAACTGTATCTCTTTAAGAAAAATTATTTAAGTATAGTTTTTTTTTTCATATGGTTAGTTTTGTTTGAGTAAATCTATACACTTTAGTACTTGTCATTTGTATAGCATTTTAGAGTTAGAAAGTGTGTTAGGTAAATTATTTCATTGGAGCCTCGTGTACTCTGTGAAGAAGGTACTTAGGAGTTATGATCACAATTTTTCAGATGAGAAAGAGAAGACCCAGCAAGATTAAGTGATTTGCCTCCAGTTACACGATTAGTAAATGTCAAGAGGTAGAATAGGAACCTAGGTCTTTCTGACTTACATCGCAGCACTCTATCCTCTATACTGTGCTGTCTCACTTTGTGGCATAATCATTGAATTAAATGTAGGTATGGGAAGGATATCCAAATACAGCTGAATATGATGAAATAAGGTCTGAATTAGGAGACTACAACCATGATAAAATAGAAGAGTTGGGGAGAAATGAATTTTTTGTCCTTAATTTGGAATAAATGCATTACAAAAAATGAAGTTAGGTGCTGAATCACAACATAAATTATGGGACAAAATATCCTATGAACATACCCAAGTATGAAGTATGGGTGACTGTGGATAACATACGACATCTAAGCACTGATCCATCATTCACTTTCACTTAGGAGTCAACACCTGATAATTTAATCAAGACCACACTGCTGGTAAAGCTGCTTGGCCTAGGAAAGATAAATGTCACATCAGAATTTAAGGCACTGTCATTTCTCCACATACACAAATACATATATTTTTATGGAGAGATAAAATGCTTCAAATTAGCAGAAATGGAATTGCCAGATTTTAAAAAATCAACATAAATTATACAATCAAGCAAAAAGTTAGAAACCAGAAATGAAATACTTCTTTCTTACGGGCTCAGCAAGAACATTCTTTCAATGTCACATCACACCGTTTTGGTGCCTGGAGAATTTAATGAGCACAATCTAGAGGTTGCCCCTATATTTCATTAAGTAATCAAAAAGAGCTTTGAATGTTTGCACATACCTGAATATGCCACTAACATTCATTGTCTGCTCCTGCCCTTCTATAGATCTTGGTGAATTTTAGAGGTATGAATAAGGTCACAAAGGAATTACTTGTGTGCAATAGCTCCACATTATACTTTCAGATTTATTGAATGCAATACATGTAACCCAAATACTGTAAATATACTTTTTGAAAATTACATTTAACCAATTTGAATTTATGGAGCTATTTACAAAGTATTTTACACATATCTAACACAGAGTCGACATAATAACTTAGAAGCTTCACTAAAGGAAGCAAAAGTACAGATTTAAAGGCAAATTTGTACACAGAGTCTAATTTAATCTCAGTGTCAGCAGGGAAATATTTGGATTAATAAGAATACAGCTCTAAGGCAATTTGTCTCGTGTTATTATTAATATGGCTAAGTATCTCTTCCAGAAGCTAACCAATCATTCTGTTGAATATGTAGATTACTCTTCATCTTATAGTTATATTAATAGATGCTTCACAGGTATAAAATAAATCCAGAAATGCCTTGAGAACTTAATCGACTTCATTATTACCAACTCTTCTTCCTTGAGGATGATTATAGGGATAGAGAGGGGGGGGAAAGTATGTTCCTGAGGTTATTTATTTTAATAAAGCTGTCAGCTACCATAGAGAAGACCTACATTCTTCTCTCTCATCCTCTTTTTTTTTCACAATTCAGGTAATAATTTGAGTTGAATTAGGAGAGCACAACCATGATAAAATAGAAGAGGGAGGGGAAGATGGGAAAGGTGGGATAATGTAAGGAAAAGATGTAAAAGGAACTCGTAGAAGTAAACTGCTGCCATCATTTAATAGTTGGCTTGTTTATTTAGTCACAGATAGGTGGCACAGTGCATAAAGCCTGGACCTGGATTCAGGAAGACTAAAATCCAGCTCTTGGCTCACTTAGTTGCTATGTCTAAACAAGTCACTTAACCTCAGTTTACCTCAGTTTCCTCACATGTAACACGGGAATAATAATTATGCTTGTGATATTATAAGTAACAATAATAACATCACCACCTAACTCCCAGGGTCATTGTAAAAACAAACAAACATGAGATAATGAATTCTATAGAAATTAGTCCATTATATATATACATATATATGTATATGTATATATATATATATAATCCATATTCAGTAGTCATTAAAGGACTTGTTCATTTTAATAGCTCCCATAATAATCTTTCTCTTTCTTCTTGTATAAAGAAAGTTTTGACTACTACAAAAGCCTTGTGAGTCATTAAAAAATTTAAATGTAGGTAGCTCTTCAGTGAACTGGCAAGTGACCATCTAAGGGCAATAAGAAGAGGCAAAATCACACACACACACACACACACACACACACACAAACTTTCCACAGGAATTGTATGGGTGTACTATAGCTGATTAAAGACCTGTTATGAGGGGTGGCTAGGTGGCTCAGTGAATTGAGCACCAGCCCTAGAGTCAGGAGGACCTGATTTCAAATTCGGCCTCAGACACTTAACACTTACTAGCCGCGTGACCTTGGGCATGTTATTTAACCACAACTGCCCAGCCTTCCCCCCTCCAGAAAAAAAAAAAAGCAAAAAGATTTTTAAAAATTAAAAAAAAGACCTGGTATAGCCTAGATGGAAAGTGGGTCTCCCCTTTGCAAATGCGCTGATCAAAATATGCCCAAATCAACCTATTTTGGAACATTAAAAATTAATTAAAATATATTAAAGTATTTTACAGTTGAATAGTGCTTTAAAGTTTTCAAATCTCATCCACATACATTATCTCATTGGATCCTCAAAACTGTGTGAGATGGGTATCATTTTCCCCCTTGATACCTAGTCAATACAGTGTAGCATTCAATGAAGAATCAAATAATCTGTTTTCCTAAACCACTTAATATTTTAAAATCAAATGAGATAATATACACAAATCAGTTTGCAAACTATATAAATATATTATTTTTAGCTATAAAATATAGATGATGAATAAAAAACCAGAAAGCATTTACTATATATCAGTTAGATAATTAGAGGGGATAAAAACACAAGCCGCCAGACCTCATAGAGTTTCTGAATTACAAAGGGAAAAACAACTCATATAAGGGAGTGCTTGAGAGGGATGGGAGTACTGGTTTTTGAAAGACAATCAGAAAAACTGGTAAATGGAGTAAATAGGGCGATTGATTAACCTCGTCTTTTCACAAATCTGTACTCTTGACTTGATTACTGTTCTTAGAAATGGAGCTGAAAAGCAAAGAGGAAGAGGTAAGAGTGAGACAGCTATGTGGCATGACATGAAGATACTACGGAAGGGTTGTGGAAGACCTGAGACTGAACAAGATGAAATGATATACTTACCAATCAGAACCTTGGGTCAAAGGTTATGGAACTGAGGTTTCAGAAAAATGGAAGCAAGAAATGAGGCAGAATGTAATATAGATTACTGGAAAGTATCTCAGAATGGCTTAGGATATGAAATAAGGAGAAATGCTAACCAATGGGATTCAAGGAGCAGCACCTTAATTTCCAAATACAGATGGACCTAAAAAGCAGGAAGCAAAGCATAAAGATGGCTAATAATGATTCATATTTCAAATTTTCATGAAAATCAAGTGAACCAATTATATGAAACGTTTTAAAATTGTAAAGGCCTATATAAATGTAAGAGGTAGCTAAGTGACACCATGAATAGAGAGCTGGGTCTGGACTATAAAAGATTCATCTTTCCGAGTTCAAATCTGGCCTTAGACACTTACTAGTTGTAAGAACCTGGGCAAGTTTTGTCTCAGTTTACCCTGTTTGTCTCAGTTTCCTCATCTGTAAAATTAGCTAGAAAAAGAAATCACAAACAAGTCCAGTATCTTGGCCAAGAAAATCCCAAATGGGGTCACAAAGAGTCAGACATTACTGAAAAATGACTGAACGACAACAAATACAAACTCAAGGTATAATGGAATTGCTGAATGATGTAATGTTTAAAGAACCAGCCTGGCCTTCAGGACTCCTGTTCAAGTTCTAACTTTTACATACAATTGGCTGTGTGAATTTAATCAAATCATTTTATATTGTAAAGAATCTCTAACTCACTAAGACAAATGATGGCACAAGTTTCCACTTTCCATTGGTAAAAGTAGTTTCCTGAAGGATAATTCCTTATGCCAATGAAATCATGGACTCAATTCAGGAAAAACAATTATCATTAAGTTATGTCATTTGTGAGACAATTTTTCCCACATAACAGTTATAAAATTCCTCAAACTGAAGGAACAATTTTTATCTTCTTAGTCCTTTTCCTTTCCATACTTCTGCTGATCTTTTTCTTCCAACAATATAGTCTTTTTAAAATTCTTATTATTTATTTATTTTAACATTAATTTTGCTTTTAATTATGAGTTCTGAATTGTCTCTCTCTTTCCTGTTCCTCTCTCAGCCATTAAGAAGTCAAAAAAAGTGATACAATTATACACATGAAAACAAGGCAATTATATTTCCATAGTAACATTTTATAAAAAGGAAAAAAAAAGATGACAAAATATGCCTAAAATCATGCTTTATTCTCCACTCAGACACCATCAGTTCTCTCCCAGAAGATAGATAGCATTTTCCATTCTAACTTCTTCAAAAATATCTTGGATCATTTCATTGATCAGGATAGACAAGTCAATTCAATTAGTCATCATACAAAATTGCTGTTATTGCATAGGATGTTCTCTGGGTTCTGCTTACCTCACTCTGCATCGATTCATATAAGTTTTCTGAAGTTTTGGGGTTTTTTTGTTTTTTTCTGGAATCATCCTTGCTCATTACTTTTAGCACAAAAATATTCAATCAAAATCATATACCACGGCTTGTTCAGTCATTTTCCAACTAAGGGAAATCCTCTCAATTTCCGATTCTTTGCCACCATAAAAAAAAAGATATTATGAATATTTTTGTACATGTAGGTCCTTTTCCTTTGGAATATAGACCTAGTAGTGCTATTGCTAGGTGAAAAGGTATGTATAGTTTTTTAACCTTTTGATATAATCTTACATGTTTCTCCAGAACGGTTAGACCAAATCACAATTCCACCAACAGTGCCTATTTTTCTACATCCATTCCAAAATTTGTCATTTTCCTTTTCTGTCATATTAGCCAATCTGATTTGTGAGGTGGAACCTCAGAGTTGTTTCCATTTTCATTTCTCTAATTAATTTTGACTTGGTGCATTTTTCACATAATTAGAGATAGTTTTGATTTCTTTTTCTGAAAAATACCTATTCATTTCTTTTGATCATTTATCATTTCAGCAATGATACATTTTTGATTGTTTTTATAAAATTTATTCAATTCCCTAAATATTTGAGAAAAAGAAATTTAATCAGAGAAACTGATTAAATATATATGCATAATATACATATAAATATATATGTATATTCATATTACTATAGATAGCTTTTATGTATTCTTCTGAAAACTGCTTGTTCATATTTTGACCATTTATCACTTGGGAAATGAATTTTATTCTTTTTTTTTTGCTTTTTGGAGGGCAATTGGGTTTGAGTGACTTGCCCAAAGTCACTTGGCTAGTTTTTGTGTTAAGTGTCTGAGGCCAGATTCGAACTCAGGTCTTCCTGAATCCAGGGCTGGTGCTCTACTCACTGTGCCACTTAGCCGCCAATGACTTTTATTCTTATAAATTTGACTCAGTTCCCCATATATCTGACAAAATAGACCTTTATTTGAGAAACTTGCTCTAAAAGTTTTTTTAATATTATTTTAGTATCCATAATACATTTTTATCAAAATGATTCTCTAATTTTAATAAGGTATATATTTGCTTTTACTTTAAGATTATGATGCTACCTCTATTTTTTTTTCCTTCAGATGAAGTATAATCTATTCTGTTCCATTTCCTCATTTTAACTTTCTGTTTTAAGTCTGTCTCCCTTAAACAACATAATATTAGATTCTGGTTTCTAATCCATTCTGCTCTCTACTTCTGTTTTATAGGTAAACTGATCCCATTCATATTCACAGTTATGATTACTGTGCATTTTCCTCCACACAATTTTCTTCCATTTATTCTTCTCTCTTATCCCATGTCTCCTCAAAAGTCTGTTTTGCTTCTGACCACTATCTTCATTAATCTGCCCTCCCACTTATCAACCTCCCTATTTTTATTATATTATATTACTTTTGGCTGCTTTGCAGTACTTTCTCTTTCACCTAGATGTTCTGGAATTTAGCTACAATATTCCCAGGAGTTTTCATTTCAGGAGATGATCAGTGGATTCTTTCAATTTCTATTTTATCTCTGGGTCTAAGCTATTGAGGAAGTTCTTCTTGATAATTTCTTGAAATATGATGCCTAGATTCTTTTTTTTCTTTATTTAAAATCGTGGTGTTTAGGCATTTCAGTAATTCATAAATTACCTCCCCTCAGACTGTTTTCTAAGTCATATTTGCAATGAGATATTTCAGATTTTGCTCTTCTTCTTCTTCTTCTTCTTCTTATTATTATTATTATTATTATTATATTGACTTTGTTTTAGCATTTCTTGATATCTCATGGAACCATTAACTTCCACTAGCCCAATTCTAATTCTTAAAGGATTATCTTGTTTAGTGAGTTTTTATAATTTCCTTTTTTTAATTTGGTTAATTTTTCTTTTTAAAGAATTCTTCTTTTTAGTGATATTTTGTTTCCCTTTTACTATTAGGTCAGTTCTGTTTGTTGTTGTTATTCTTTTAAGGTGTTACTTTTTCATTATTTTGTGTGTATGTGTGTGTGTGCCTCTTTTATCAAGCTGTTGGTTCTCTTTTCATCACTTTCTTGTATCAGTCTCATTTGTTTTCCCATTTTCCCCCTCTACCACTGCTATTTTTTTCTTTAATTCTTCCAAGAATCCTTTCTGGGCTTGGGTCCAATTAGTATTTTTGAAGACTTGGTTGTATATTATGAACAAATATGGGAAACATGGGGAAAAAATTCATCCCTTGTCCCTTGTCCCTTCCTGTGATATCCTCTGTCATGTATTTGACTGTAAACCATCCCTAATCCTTAGGTCTGACAGGTTAACTTTTCCATGCTTTCCTTGTTTGCTTATATAACATTTTCTGTCTAAGTAATGTAATTACTCAACCTTATTTTGGTGTAAAATACAGTGTGAGATGCTGGCCTATGCCTAATTTCTGACAGATAACTTTCAATTTTTTTTCAACAGTTCTTGTCAAACATTGAATTTTTCCCCCAATAGATGGGATCTATGGGTTTATCCAACACTGTTGACCAAGCAATACCACATGTACCCCAAAAGAGATCAAAGAAAAAGGAAAAAGAACCCACATGTACAAAAAATATTAATGGCAACTCTTTTGTGGTGACAACAAAGGGATGCCCATCATTTGGTAAATACCCAAACAAGTTGTGATATATAATTATGATTGAGTATTATTGTGCTATAAGAAATGATGAGTGGAATGGTTTCAGAAAGAAAAAAGCAAAACAAAACATGGGAAGACCTAGATGAACTGATGCAAAGTGAAGTGACCAGAACAGAGATCATTGTACATAGTAAAAACAATATTGTAATGATGATCAATTGTGAAAGATTTAACTACTTTGATCAATACAATGTTCCAAGAAAATTCCAAAGGACTCATGATAAAAAAGATATCTAATAATAAAAGAAAATATGATGAATTCTGAGGGCAAATTATAGTTTTCTTACTTCGTTTTTCTTGCTTTTTTTGGAATAATATGGCTAATATGGAAATATTTTTTGCATGATTTCCCATATAAAACTGATATATTGCTTGCCTTCTCAGTGGATGGGGAAAGGGCAAAAAGTAAAAAGAGAATCTGGAAATCATTTTTAATGCTAAAAATAAAAGTTTTTTAAGAAAAAATATTGTTCTTATCATATGTAGATATTTGGTTATAATTGTTATTTAAGGAAAGACTGTAAGTGGGTCCAGACTATAAATAGAGCTTTCATTGAGGAAAATAATATATACACATGTCTTGTTTTGATTAAATCGAACCAAATATTATTAAGTGTCTGCTTCATGTACAGCACCGTGCTAAATCCTAGGGATCTACACTTTCAAAAGTAAAAACAATAAGGCGGTCTTTGGCCTCAAGAAGCTTGCATTTTACTATATATTATGTAACCAGCACATACACGAATAAGTAAACAAAAGGTAATTGAAGGAATTCCTGCAGATAACATAAAAAAATGACAAAGTTGGCTACTAAAGAAGATAGCAGCTGAATGGAACCTAGAAGGACAAAAATGCTTTTGGGAGGGGAAAATAAGAGGAAATGCATTCTAGGCATGGAGAATGGATTGTTAGAATACACAGAAGTGGGAAATTGGAGATGAGTTTTAGACATCAGGGAGTAGTTTTTCATACATGTGAAATAAAAAAGCATTTAAGGTTCAAGTCAGCAGGAGAGAAGATGAAGAGCTGGGAATAAGTGGGTAAATGACAACTAAGATAGGATTCAGTTTATTATTTAGGATAGATAAGGGAAGAAAACAAAGGATAAATTTGGATAGGGGCATGACCTGAAGAATCTTTCAGTTAAGCATGACTAGAAAGCAAAAGAATATATTTTTGCAGCAGCTTTGAGGACTGTGTAGAGCATCCAGATACAAACATGACTAAAATCAGTAATTTCAGGTTTGAGATCACAGAGACTTAGTTTATAGATTTAGATATAGTTATAAAGAGAAAGGAATACGTATCTGAAATATGGTAAATGAAGTATTGCCACAAGTTTGTGGTTGGCTGAGTGTAGGAGGGAAAGACAAAGAAGTAGAAGCAGAAGAAAAAGGAGGAGGAGAAGGAGGAGGAGGGGACAAGAAAATAATTATTTGAAGAAACAGTCCTGTTTTTTATAATAAGAAAGTTGTAAAACAATGAATTATTAGTCTCCGGTGAGTCCTGCATAGCTGCTATCTACATTATACTTAGGTGGTATCATCAGAAAGAGAATAGAATATATGGTCCTATAGGAAAGATTTATAATTTAAAGTAAGACAATCTAAAGACAGCAACAATAGAAATAACAAAAGTGTTTAGAATGGGGGCAGCTAGGTGGCGCAGTAAGAGCGTCGGCCTTGGAGTTGGGATGACCCAGGATGGAATCTGGCCTCAGAAAATGAGAACACACATAAATAATGACTAGCCATGTAACCTTGAGCAAGTTACTTAACCCCAATTGCTTAAAAAAAAGCATTTAGAATGTTAATAAATATTCTAGGACCTATGTATACAACAAGTTGGTGATAACTTTCAAAGAGAAAAGGAGGACTAAGAAAAGAAAACTACAAAAGAGTGGTAGGATGTTATTTAGTGAAGAGGAGTAAAGAAGTAATTTGCAGTGCAGGGTATATCTTTTCTCATGGCTCAAAGGTATGAGGGTCCATGAGAAGTTCAAGATGCTTTCTTGGTAGAAAGTATTTTTCAGATCATGTATAGTAATGGAAGATAAACATATTAAGTAAAGAGAATTAATTGTTTGAGGTCCTGAGAACCTAGATAAAACTTTATTTGATGTGAGAGGCATTTAGAATCCAAATGATCCTTAGGCATTCAAGGATCTGGGAAGGAGACTGATGTGGTCTAATGACAAGAAACGACAATGGGAAATGTCCCAGTTTTCATGGACAAGGATATTGGAATCAGAAACTATGGTAGTGGAAACACTGAAAGAGAAAAAAATTGAAAAATACTTAAGAAAGAAAGGCAGGACTTGGTAATAGACCATGTATGGGGGCAACAGACAGCAGTGAATAGAAACTACTTAGAACCTGGGAAATTTGTAATAATTTTATTCTAGCTCCTTCAATATTCTAATTTGAATAGAGAAGATTTAAAAGATTTCAGTTGGATTTATAACCTCCTGAAATGGTATAGAAGTGACCATTGTTATCTGTCTGTGTTTGTGTATGGTTATTATAAGAATTGATCAATTTAACTCCATGATTTTAGTCTCTACTTTCTCAGTGTATCCATCACCTAGTTCTCAGATTCATAGTCCCAAAACATATATTTTACTGTGTTAGACCTTAGTTAAAAATCTTCATTGGCTCCAAATTGCTTCTTAAAATAGTCCTGTCTCATTTGTTATTAAAAGCCCTCCAATATCTTGTTCCCAAATGTATTTGCACAGCTATATAATATTACTCCCCTATAACTACCTTATTCCAACAAAATCGACCCACTAGATATTTCTTGAATCTGATATGACATCTCTCATCTCTGCTTTTGTATAACCCATATCCTATTCCTAGAACTCCTTCTCTCCTCACCTCTGATGCCTAGAAACCCTATTTTCCTTCAAGTCACTCAAGTCAGGCATCATTTCATACTCAAAATCTTGTCTTATCTCTCAAATTGTTAGTGATTTCCCTCATCTTTTATGTGCAAGAGTATTCAGGAATTGTCTAGTATCTTGTATTTTGTTGTTTAAAGGGATAAGCAAGCCCTTTCTCATCCTGGAGAATAATTTTGAATTATCTCAATATTTGAGGTAGAAGGCCAAATTGAATCACACCTAGAAGTCTTAAAGAGACACAATTTTCAAAACAGAAACTGAGAGGAAGGAGGATTTGCTTTATGATTGAATAGCAGCAACATTTGAGCCGATTTCCCAAGATCCACACATGACTTAAGTACCTGAGTCAGGAAAAAAAAATATCATTGGCAACAGACAAAAGGATAAAGAAAAAGTCAGGACAGTCAAGTAGAGCCACAGCCACTACATGTATCTCAGAGAATAAGGTTTTAACTGAAGCCAGAGATTATACCTACTTCTTTAAAGACTGAATGAAATTCCAAGAAAAGGTATTCTTTTCCCACTGTCTCCTCTTGGTTTCTGCCCATCGACATACACTGTATCACACACACACACCTTTACTCATTCCCAGAAACTGAGTTTTGCTTCAACCTTGTTAAAGTTAGGGGTTACCTAGAGATCAACATAAATTTAAATGAAGGCAGAGAGTCTCTCATCTGCCTAAATGTGAGGAATACTCCTAACTAGGATCTCTGAGCTACTGTGATTTCTCTCCTGACTTTTTCTTGTTCTTGTTTTCATTCATGTCATGGATAAATCCTGTGAACTCATCTCAGAATGTTTTAAATTTACAAAGTAATGTATAAAAGTATTAAATAATATACATAGGATTACAAAGGATATCAGTTACATTGATAAGGCAGCTTGTCTGATGTCCTTATGGATTGCAAGTCCATAAGATATGGTTCAACAGCTGAGAAACTCTAAGAAGTCAGCCTTCCATGTTCAATTTATTATGCAGAGTTTCACACTTATTTGAGGGCTTTTCTGAATTTACCTTTGTTTTGATTTCATCTTTTTTTTTCTTTCTAGGGAGGAGTGATTTAGAAAATGCTTTTAAATTGCCCCTGAAATGACAGATCCATTGGCAATATCTGAGGTACGCAGTCCTGTGGTCTTCTTACAAAGAAGTATCATAATATCCTGGATAGAGGCCTGGACATGGAATAAGGAAAATGTGAATTAAATTGCTGCCTTTCAAATGTGAATTCAATTGAATTCACATTGCTGACTTTGATACTCACTAGCTGTATGAATTTGAGCAGTGTTTAATTTTTATAATAGTTACCACATATGTATACCGGAGATAATCATATGTGCCTCCCTTACAAGATTTTTTCCCCTGGATCAACTGAGATAACATGAGCAAAAAGCTTAATAATATTAAAGCACTTTATTTCAGTTCTTGTTTTATTGATTTGAGGGTTTATACCTGGAGGATAAAAACACAGTATATGTATTAATTTGCTGGCAGAGTACATAGGAATCTTGAGACTTTTTCAATACTGAGATGGATTGGTGGTCGTGGTTGGCTTTGAAAGTGTTTACCCTCCCAAGGGTTGGGAGATGGGATAGGGAAAATGAGGAATGGATGTCCTGGGTACTTGTCTTGACCTGAGCCTTTTCAGTCCATCCTGAAAGATAATTGCTTTCTCCTGAGTATGACCATTGATTTATTTTTTTTCCTTTGTCCTTAATTATTTGATGAAAGGAAGTGTTAGGCTATTTGAATGGATTATTTGGACCTTGGACACATCAAAGTTCATAGTTCCAGAGTCCCTTACCAGATGGCTATCAGAAAGCCAGATAATTATCTAGAAAGATTCCTCCTTGTTCACTCTTTTTATAGTCCTAGTTATTTACTTTGCAAATATTTCACTGGTCTTGACCCAAGAAGAGGGTGTTCTAAATGACCTTCCCTGTGCAGTTATATTGTCTATGAAGCAAGATGCAGTGATTTTAATAAGTTCAGTCTCCTATTTTTGTAAGCCTCCTTGTTTGTCTTTAATTCTTTCATCTGGGATTATATACATTTTATTTGAAAAGGGTCTAGAGAAATGTGACTGTGAATTGGGTTGCTTATTTTTGGGTAATAATATATGCCACCACTATAAAATACAATGTTTTTACAAATATACATATACATACACACACTCACATAATATATATGTGTGTATATATGTATATATATACATAATCTATGTATGTATTTTCATGCTTATTTAAATGATAAGTGATAATTCTAAGTGTAATCTAAATATATATTATATGTGTAATTATAATTATATATGTCATTTTTGTGTATATATTGCACTTAAGAAAGATTTCTATTCTATTAAATAAAAAATGAATATGCACAGTATAGGTTTAATGATAGAACTGATCTTAAAAGTAAAAGGAAATAATACTTATGAATATTTGGGTGAACAGTAATATCAATGTGTCTTTTCTTATTTTCCTTTTTGGAGGGAGGAAGGACAGGTCAATTGGGGTTAAGTAACTTTCCCAAGGTCACAGGGCTAATAAGTGTTAAGTGTCTGAGACTGGATTTGAACTCAGGTCCTCCTGACTCCAAGGCCGGTACTCTATTCACTGTGCCAACTAACCATCCTGATTCCAATGCTTTTTATAGATTAGAATTGATTCTTCATTTAATTATTTGAAGACTATTTAGTCTGCTAAATCTATAGTTAGTTTACATAATTTCATGAAGCAAAAGATTGATAGCTTCAGGATTCAGGTATCAAATGGCACAGAGAGTAGTGTCATGCTCTTTTATGATTTCCTAAATAAAAGGTTTATAGTTTAGAAAGATGCCAGTGTTGGAAATTTCCAACTGGAAAATGAAATTCTGAATGCCAAGTGCATGGTATTCAAGCTCACCTACTTCAAATGTCAGAGTTGTTGGGCTATATCAAGTGCTGGACTGATAACAACAGGCAGTGAGATTGAACATAAAAGAGAAACAAAATATGACATAGAAGAACTCAGTATACTCCTGTAAAAATGCAATATTATTTCATTAGAAGAAAAAGACTACTGTAGTCTAACTATAAGTAAACAGAATAGGAGACTTTAAAGTTTACTCATAATGAAGTCATGAAACAAAATGCCACGTTTTAACAGCTTTTCCTATCGGTTCTTTATGCAGTCTGGATGTGAAAATGAAATTGAATCAAATCATGGACCTGGTTCTATAATCTCACTGCAAGTTACAAACAGCATGTGAGATCTAGAAAGATTTTTTTTCTTTACAAGAAACTGTGCCACTTGGAAAGGAAGGGAGAGAGAGAGGTTGGGGAAAGGGAAAGAGAGAGAGAGAGAGAGAGAGAGAGATGTAACATTTATGATGCTGGGCATTTATGGGATGAGACCTTTTCTGTAGCTTAGCTGACAAGATGACTATTGCCTTTTTGAAGAAAAGAAAATAATATTTTCCCATTGAGAAAACATTTCAAAGCCACACATAAATCTAAATGACACAGAATGTAATGTCTCCGTGAAATTACATAGACCATGCCTTTTAAGGTTAGGCTATCTAGATCATTGAAATGTATACTGCATTTTGATTCCTGGGAATATAGCTCATGAGTCAATACTAACATAAACAAAATAGCAATGAAAGAGAAATTTGAGGAACTGTGTGATATGATCTATCACACTAGTGTGTGTGTAATAAAAACAGGGGAAAATGTGAGCACATTTATTCCATTTAGATGCAACATAATCTTTCAACTACAAATAGAACTTTCTCCCTCTCTTTGTGTCCCCCTTAAACACAGGAGGCATATTATTACAGTTTCTCATGTGTTTTACAATTCCGGGCTAGACTACCCCAGTATTATAATTTGGGATTTCTGTATATTAGGTGTAACACCTAGAAATCAATCAGTTCAAGTGCATTTATTAAGTGCATATTACATTCACTGAGTGCCAACAGGCACTGTGCTGGGTATGATGGATACAAAGACAAAATCAACAGAAACAAAAACAAAACAGTCTGTTCTCAAGGTTCTACAACCTAATGAAAGAAGGCCTCAACCCCTACATGCATAAGTCTATATAGAATAATACACAGTTTAAATACAAAGTAGTTATTGAGGGAGGACACTAGCAGCTGGTGATATCAGTCAAGCCTTCATGCTGAAGGAGGTATTTAAGTTACCTCTTGAAAGACACAAGAAATTAAGCAAAAATGAAAAGGAACTGAATTCCAGGAAAAAATATTTTTTTTTAATTTCCAAAAGAACTTTCACGATGGCATCTAGTCTACAACATTCAGTAATATGATAACCAAGTTTAATAAACTGTCTTGATATTCAAAGAAACAATCACTTTACAAACCAGCAGGCTCTTCTGCCTAGAACAAACAATAAGAGAAGGTATAAATACAATCGAGGGAAAGTTTTAATGAAAAATGCAATATGTTATGCTTCTCTTCTCTAGTTCCTTTAAGCTGTTTCTCTGGGAACAGATGCACATACAATATTCTCTCATGGAAATATTTCAGGAGAAAAAATAATTGAAAATAGATTTGGTCAGGAGGAGCCCTTCGTGTTAATAAATTTGAAGGACTGGGAAAATGTAAATTTTATGGGAGCAAAATTTGGGGGAAGTTATAATAATTTTAAGCACATAATTATAACGATGCAGTACATATATAATTATTTTATGAAATATGAAAGTCTCACCTCTGTCCCAATTTCCTAAACTTAAGGAAATGGCATTAATAATATACTTCATATTTTAAACTACTTGCTTTGATACACTTAAAACAACATATTAAATTATTCAAAACTATTAAACTAAAAGTTTTCACATTATGTTTATTAGCACTGACCTTGAAGAAGTTACTTAATATAAATGAACCTTAGGTTCTTAAATCTATAAAACTAAAGAGACCACATGTTCTATAAAGCACTATCCAGCTTTTTAAGGTACCATCAAATATTATAACATTTTGTAATACTCATATATATATACAAACATATACATGCAGACATATATATATATATATATACATATATATATATATATATAATGTGGAGAGAATGGGAAAAGGATAAAGGGAAGGAAGAGGAGGAGAAGGAAGAAAAGGAGAAGGAAGGGGAGGAGGGAGTGGAAGTCTTCAGGAACTCCAGGAAGGCTCCTTTTTTTTTTCTTTTCCA
>WOXC01010481.1:62500-171190 GCA_011680675.1 Gymnobelideus leadbeateri
CAATTAAGGAGGTTTGGTTTTTTTTTTCATAACTCCAAAGGGATATCCAGAACCACAGGACAAATTCAAAGCTTAACCAACAATGTATTTACATGTCTGTTCTCTTATAGGTCCTCCAACATTTATTTTTCTCTATTTTTTGGAGGGGAAAGGGCAAGGCAATTTGGGTTAAGTGACTTGCCCAAGGTCACATGGCTAGTAAATGTTAAGTGTCTGAGGCCAGATTTGAACTCAGTTCCTCCTGACTCCAGGCCCAGAGCTCTATTCACCACACCACCAACTGCCCCAACTTTTCTCATTTTTGAGAGAGCCAGATGGCACAGGGCATCTGTGAACACTGGAATTGTAGTCAGAAAGACCTGAATTCAAATCCTATGTCAATTGATAGACTGTCACCTTGTGTAAGTCATTAATTTGTCAGATTTATTTCTTCATCTATGATATGAAGAAAAATAATAGGATCTGCCTCTCAGGATTGTTGTGAAGGTCAAAAAGGAATGTCAAATACTTTGCAAACCCTAAAGTGGCATATACAAATGCATATATAATTGTTATCATCACTATAGTTTCTATTCTATTCTATTCTATTCATCTTTAGCAATTTGTAAGACATAAAGTAAAACTTCAGAGTTTTCATATTATTTCTCTTAATATCAGTGATTTGAAGGAGGTATTCAAATAATGTTTTAAAGTTGGCTATTCCTTTTCTTACAATAAAACTGTTGCTCAGTATATAGGGGCTGGAACTGTGCACTCTTCATTGTCACTAATGAACCTTTTCCCCCCTTCTCTTCTCCTCCACTATAGGGCCATTCATTGGACTCATACATGTACAGCAGACTGGATTTAGTCCTGGAGCAGCTTGCACTATATGAAAACTGATCAGATGTGCTTTTTCACATTCTTTGTTTCATTGGGCCCCTATTTTGACACACTCAGAATGATTTATTTAATGCTTAGTTTTTGCTTCATATCTAAGGCAATATCCCTCCAAAAGTGAGGGATAGACTAGGACTCAAAATAGAATATGAAGTAGGTATATGATAGATATTTATTTCCTATGCACAAAAGAAAATATAAAATAACTTATAGCTACTATTATATGCACTACATAGCTGAGGCTGGATAGCCTGGAAATTTGCAAAAAACATTATCCTTTATTTGCCATTGTGATTTGATCTAGGATTATTGCTTTGGAGTAGCCTGGCTTCTTAATCCAACAGTTAGACTCCCCAGTGTTTCATCCCACCCTCAACCCTTCTCAAATTCCTAAGAAAAAGTTGCTAATTACAGAGTTTCTAACTATAGAAATGGTTATGGTTTGGAAGACTAGGGTTTTCCCAAGCAAGAAATGAAATTAAGAATACATCTGATGTTCAAACATAAACCCAGTATAGAATAGGCAATTTGTTTCCACAGAGAAAAGGAAATACCAAGCAATCATTTTGTACTCTACATTGTCAGCAGTCAATGAAGAGTAACCAAAGAGTAGCTCATAGCTGAAAGCAGGCAGAGCATATCTGGGATTTTCAAGTTTCTACACAGTTCCTTGAAGGTAGGCAAAGAATATTCTCCAATAAGAGGGTAAGAGGCTGCTATATTTTACTAAGAAAGTGAGACTTTAACATTATCAGAACACTAAATAGTGTGTGGAACTTCTGAATAGGTACTGTGACATTTTAATTAAGCTCTTCATTGACATCAAAGTTAATGTCTTCTCAACTGCCAGAAGGCCAAGGCTCATGCTCTTCCTCCTATTAAGAGTTCTGTGTTTTTCTCTAATATGTGTATAAAAAATTTCCCCTTGAAACAAGCCAAATCCAACTAGGGGGTCCAGAACTTCTGAAACTTTCAGATTCACAAAGCACCCTCCAAATATGAAAATGTCTGTTTCATATTTGATGTTTGGACACCTGTATTGAAGAAAGAAACACAAAACAGAAGTGACAGCTAATACTCTGATATCCAGATCTAAGTTTGCCTAAGCAAGACAGGTACTTTAAGTGATTATATACTCAAAGTCAAATATCAGTGGCATTGGGGAAAAGTATAAATTGCCCATCCCTCTACCCCTTATAGAAAGTCTCCAAGTTACAGACTACCACCTGGAAGGTCAAAAGAAGAGAGACAATGATTAACACATGCCCTAATCATTATATTTGAACAATCACTATTATACCTTTACCATTTACATATTAGGTAATGGTTCTTGGTCTTATAAATGTGACAATTTCCTATAAAGTTATCCCTTTGACATCAAATTTATTGGTTTTATTTGATGAAACTTTCTCTACTTAACAAGTCATCAACAAGCATTTATTAAACACCTAAACATGCTATGCCCTATGCTAAACACTTGTGGTATAAAAAAGGTGGAGAGGACTCCCTGTTCTCAATTCAATCTAATAAGGAAAACAACATGCAAACAACTATGTACCAAAAAAAAATAAAGATACATAAGATAAATTGGGAATAACTTTTGAGGGATACATGGGAAAATGCTCTCTACTGAAAGTGGGGCTTTAGCTGAAGTCTGAAGGAATTCAGGGAGGACAGGAAATGGAGATGAAGAGAATAAACATTCCATGCCTGAAAGACAGTCAGTGAAAACGCTTTAATTGGGGGATAGAAGATTTGTTCAGGGAACAGTAATGAGGCTAATATCACTAGATCATAGAATACACGTAGGGAAGTAAGGTGGGAAAAGAATGGAAAAGTTGTAAGGATCTAGGTTGCTTTTAAAGCCAACCAGAGAATGTAAAATCTGATCTGGAAATACTAGGGCGCCACTTGGGATTGTTGAAAAGGGAAGTAACGTGGTCAGACTTATGCTTCAGGAAGATTGCTTTAAGTTGAGCAGTAAGTGGAACTGGACTAGGGAGAAATCTGAGACAATCAGAAAGTTTTTATTATAGTCCAGGTGTGCGGCATTGAGGAGTTGTTCCAGGGTGGCTACAGTGTCAGAAGAGAAAAAGGGAGAGTATAAGATATCTGTTATGAAGTTAGAATTGACAGGGCTTAGCAACTGATTGGATGTGAGGGAAAGTGGTTGAGAGAGAGGATGACACCTAAATTGCTAACCTAAGTGACTGGGATGATTGATGATTGATGGTGGTACCCTCAACAGTAACAGGAAAATTAGGAAAAGGGGTAAGCTTGGCTGGGGGGAAGGATAATTAGTTCAGTTTCAGACATGTTGAGTTTGAGATGTCTATAAGATATCCAGTTTGAGATGTCTAACAGATAGATGTAGGTCAGGAAAAAACTTAGATCTGAATAAGTAGATCTGAGAATTGGCATACGGTTGATAATTAACACTAGTCATCAAACCTTGAACTTCACTTTGGAAATTGATGCAAGAGACAGAGAAAGTAAGAGGGCCCAAAACAAAGTCTTAGGGGACACTTCTTGTTAGCATTTGTAGACTGGATGAAGATCCAACAAAAACATTTAAAAGGAGTGGTCCCAAAAGTAGGAAGAAAACCAAGAGAGGAGTGTCAGGAAAACCTAGAGAGAAGAGAACATTAAGTAGAAGGGAGTGATTGATAGTGTAAAAAGTGCAGAAAGGTCAAAAAGAATGGGGGTTGAGAAAAGGCTATTTATTAGATTTGGAAACTAAGAGATGTTTATTTAATAATTTTGGACAAAATGGCAAGATTCTCAGCTGAGAGGTTTGGGGGACAGGGAGCCATGAGAAGTTTGAGGAAGAATAAAAATGTTTGAAAAATCAACTGTAGTGAGTGGGATACTAATTTGACTTATGAGGTTTACAATGATTGCCCAATAGCAGCCCAGTTGAGGTTGTGAAACATAAATATGTTGTGGACCCAGCCAGCAAGGTTTCATAATTTTCTCCAGCTTCAGTCAATAGCACTTAAGTAGGAACAAAGATAGTGGATGCTGGGAATAATGCAAGGCTGAGGATAAAAAGGGCAATATAGGATAATAGGGCAAGAACCTTAAGAAAAGAGAACAGTGAAGAGCTGAACTCTTTAAACAAAGAAACAAGATGGGGAAGGAGAAGAGTGAAGCCAGGGTATACTGCCTGGGAAAGAATCTTTATTCTTATTCTAGATCCATCGATTGTATGTGGATATGTGCATACTTGCAAAAGCTCAAAAGCTTTTTTTTTTTTTGGTTTTGTTTTGGAGGAGGGAAGGCAAGGCAACTGGGGTTAAGTGACTTGCCCAAGGTCACGTGGCTAGTAAGTGTTAAGTGTGTGAGGCCAAATTTGAACTCAGGTCTTCCTGACTCCAGGGCCGGTGCTCCATTCACTGTGCCACCTAGCTGCCCCTGCAAAAGCTTTTTTCTCTTTAAATTCAGATCACTATTGTTTTTTGTTTGTTTGTTTGTTTGTTTGTTTTTTTATGAACATCTGTAGTCCTTATTAGGCTAAGAATTTTCCCTTAATCATAATTGTCTTTTTTGTTTTGTTTTGTTTTTCATGATGTGAAATTTCATATTCAGGTTTATTATTCATTTCTACTTCATTGTCTCCCTATGTAAACATAGATAGGTTGATCCATACCTAATTTATGCCAAATTTCCTTTCCAGGTTCACATAAAATTTTGTCAAAATGAGGTTCATTCTCAAATTAATTGATATTATTAGGTTTTTCAAACACTGGGCTACTGGTTTTGTTTCTGATAATTACTTATCAATTATTGTCTACTGGACTACTTTTCTGCTTTTTGGTTTATGTAAAAATCAATTAGAAGACACCAGTGTCTTGTCTTTTAATATTATAAATATTTATTTTAATACTCACTTCTGCTTGCAACACACAGACATCCATACAGCCATACTCACATATGCTTTTCTTTCAACAAAAACAAAACTTACAGATTGAATGATCATGCCTAATAGGTAAGACAATATTATGGTCCTATTGTACCCTATTTCTCTTTAAAAAAAAACAAAAACAAACTTTGTTCTTTACTCTTCTCTAGGGCCACACAATGTTGTTAAAATTATTCCAATTTTAGCTTTGTTTTCATGGGGTTTTTTTGCATTATTCTAATCATTGAGCATATGGTTCTTGTTACACTCACTTCATACTCTTCCTAAGAGTTTTCCATGTTTTCCAAATTCATTATATTGGTAATTTATTACAGCCTGATCCATTATATGTGACAGTTTGTTGAACCATTCCCCATTCAATGGAAACCCACTTTGCTTGATAATTTTGTTTTTGTTTTCTTTTTGTGGTTGATGAGGGGATGATTTTAATGTAAACTTGATAAGCATTCTAAAGCCTCTGAGGAAATATTATCTTTTTTGTTTATACATTGTCAAGTAGAGGGTTATGGCATTATTCTTGTAGGGGACAGAAATAACCTTCCACTATCTAACATTTTTTGAGAAATGTCTTTTAGCTTTTCTGGGTGGAAAAAAATGAACTAATTGTTTCAGTATAAAGGAGTTTTATATTGTTCTTATAGTTATTAGAAACACGAGTGATTCCCAAGTTACTGAAGCTAAGCAATGTAATACAAAATAATTCATGTTCAAGCCTTTTTGAGAGTCATCTCTACACAAAAAAGCAATTTTAAAGGTTTGGCTTCAAAGTAGAAGACATAATTATTATGTTTGTGAAAGTTTCCCTCAATTGGGACATGAGGCATCAGTCAGAAAAATTAGTATAATTATAATGATAAGGGTGATAATAATCACAACCATAATAAACTCAAATCCATTTTTTTTTTGAGAAACAAAGTTACATAAAAGATTCTTTGGGTTAAATCACCTTCTATTGCTTTGAAATTCATCCACCACTGCTATTATTGAGACCTACAGAAATAATAGTGCCAAACACATCACACCCCATTGACATATCTTAACTGAATAATTTAAGATAAAAAAGATAATTTAAGATAAAAAGATAAAAATTTAAGATAAAAATAATTTAAGATCCAAAAGTTTGGATAGAGTAGACAATACAATACAATACAATAAAGATATTTATTGTGTACCATTCCCCCTTAAAAATAAACAAAACAAAAGCAAAATCTAATAGCTGTTTTAAAATTCAGTTTAGCTCATTATGAAGCCACAATATGTAAAAGTGATAGTAATAGGTATTCAAAAAATAGGACTGAGGCTTTGTCTCAAGGAGATTACAATATAATGGGTTAAGATGGAAATATAAGTATTCCATTAATTTCTACTATTAATAGCATTTAAAGACCTAATTAATTTCAATTGTTGTACTTACCATGAGTTGGCTATGGACCAAAAGGTCAGACCTATATTTAGGTTTTAAGGTTTTAGAAACACATTAAAAGAGGGAAAAGTGATTCCTGGCCCATTCAAAATCAAATCCTAACCATGTCCTGAACATTTTGTCATCTGCACTAATGCTCCCCACTTCTCCACATTTGGAACAGTACCCTTTAAAACATACCTCCAAAAACTATATTCTTCTCTGGAACAAACAATCAATTTAGCTTTGGAATTCCACCTTGAGCTGATCTAGAGGACTGAGTAAGTGCCAACTCAGCTAACCAACTCTCTGTATTTCATTTTCATCCCCGCATTCTTATTCTTCCCCCATATACATACAGAGCAAGCAAGTGAGCTTGGGACATCTTGCCATCTATCCTGATCCTGCTGCCATTTCCAGTCCCCACAATCTGCCTCATGCTCTGGGAAAAGTAATCAAATCAGGTCTGAAAATTATATGACAGTAAACTGTCATATGTCTCCATTACTCTCCCTGTGACTCCTAATTCTAGATCCATTGATTATATGCAGATATGTGCACACATGCAAATGCATATTTTTAAGTTTCACACCAACCCCCTGTAACACCTATAAATCAAACCTCCCTTTCTTACACATCACTCTCCTACATGTGTTGTCTTCCCCTTTTAGAATGTAAGTTTCTTGAAGATAGGAACTGTCTCACATTCAAATGTGTATCCCCAGTCCTTGTTGCATAAAAAATGTTTAATAAATGTTTTTCAATTAACAAATTCAACTCAAAAGAAATTTCTTAGGTGTCTATACTGTTCAGACTCTAGATGAAAAGGGAGAGGGAAAGTTTAAATAAGATAAAGTCACTGCCTTTATGTAGCTTTCAATCAAGAGAAGATGACACATATGCAACTACTATAAACCATAATTGACAAGTACATTTGGGGGGTGGTGAGGAATAAGGGAACAGCCACTGCAATTAGGGACTTTTACGTGAATTCTAGAACAAATTGGTATAAGAGCTTTTCCAAGTGAATGACTGTAATCACATTAGGGCAAAACAAAAGGCCCACCCTATATAAGGCTTGTGTCCAAATAGAGAGAGACAGAGATACATACATACATACATATATACATAGATAGCTATATAAATCTGCATGTATATACGTGTGTATACACATACATTTGTTTTTAAGGTTCTGTATTTTCTTTTTAAGATATATTTATATCTTTTGTTATTTTTATTATCTAATCCCTCCTTGAGTCATGCCTAATAAATGTGATATATGCATGTAAATATATGTTTATATGAAGAAATGAACGAATAAACCAACTATTAAGCACTTACTCTGTGTAAAATACTGTTCTAAGTGTTGTAAATACAAAGAGAAATGTAAGATAATTCCTGCTTCTATGCAGGAGGGGAGCAGGATGAGAGACAACACAGCTACAAATCAGATGGAAGAGTATCTTTGTCCTTAGGAAGTTAGTAATGACTCATCTTGAATGTCATTTATGAGTTTCTGATGTAGAATCATATGACAATGCAAAGGATTTTGGTAATGAGAACTTTTTTATCTTCAAAAATGTTATCTTTAGTGTCAAAGGCTGCAGAGAGATCATGGAGATTAAATATTAAGAAAAGGTTATCAAATTTGATAAGTAAGATCATTGGTAACTTTGGAGAGAACAGTTTGAGTGGAATGATAAGACTGGAAGCTGTACTGGAAGGGGTTAGGAAGAGAGTGAGAGGAGAGAAAGTACAGTCACACATGGTAAATGAGTTTTATGAGACACAAAAGGCAGAAGAGATAATGATAGTGGAGATAAAAGGAACAAGTGAGAGTTTTTAAAGTAGAAGAAGACATGGCCACATTGGTAGTCAGTAGAAAAGGGGACAGTATATAGGGAGAGTGAAAATAAGTAATAAAATTGTGATAACAGATGAAGCAGTCTGTTGGAGGAAATGGAATGGAAAGGAATCAGGTTGTGCTTGGTAAGGAATAAGGCTATATAATCATTCCTCACCACCCCCCAAATGTACTTGTCAATACAGGGGTGAAAGAAGAATTACTGGCAGAAATCACTTGAGTGATATGAGATAAAGAGAGGAGAGAAGAGGGAGCTCGTGGAAAATGACCTCTTTTTTCTGTAAAATATGTGGCAAGGTTCTCAGCTGAGACAGTTGGGTCAGGGGAACCATGGAAGGTTTGAGGAGTGATAAAAAAGATTTTGCAAAGTAGCTGTGGAGAGTGTGAAAGTGAGTTAATGAAGGAGATATAGTATGATTGACCAGCAGCAGTGAGGGCCCATTTGAGGTTGTATAAGATAAATTTGTGGTGGATACAATCATATTTGCATCATTTTCTTCATTTTCATTCAGTATCATGTCTGTAGGAGTAAAGGTAGTGGATGATGGGAGTGATCAAAGGCTGAGAATTGGAAGGGTACAACTGATGAAATGATAAAGTTGCTAAACACTAAAGAGAAGAAGGCAGTATATAGTTAAATTGGTTCACCAAGGGGTCAAGATGGGGAGGTGTGGGAGGAAAGTGTAGCTAGCATGGTGGAGGTGCCATGGGAGAGAGTTAAGGTATCCACACTGTATATCACAGTGTGGACAAAGGTCACACAGCTAGTAGGTGTCTGACACCACATCTGAACTCAGATATTCTTGACTCCAGGCCCAGCACTCTCTTCTGTACCACCTAACTGCCTTATCAGCTGATTATCATGTTTGGACCTCAATATTATAGGGACTGTTACACTGTGACTCTCTTTTCTAACTCTTAAAAGTATCTGACTTGTCTAACTCAAATTTATTTTGATTATGAGGTTATATTTTTGCCTTATATAATTTTGTAACTGTGAGGTGTTATCCTTTATTCTGAGGAGTTAACAGGAAGTTATATAGAATATAATAGTACATTAGCATATATATTTATATCTCTATTCATAAATATAGTGTAGGAGCCTAGGGGGTGAAAGCAACCTCACCAGTCTGCTTCTAGCCTAATTCACAGACGTTATTTGGGAAATCCAGTCATTTGGAGAAGAGGCTAGTCCTCCCTATCAGCTGTTATCTGCCCAGGTTTCCTCAAGTATAAAATGAGCTTAAAAACAGCATCTACCTCCAAGGGTTGTTATGAGGATAAAATGAGATAACATTTTGAAAATGCTTAGCATAGTGCCTGGACCATAGTAAATTCCATTTAAATACTATTTTAAATTATTATTATTACTATCATTAACTGTGCTACAACTTGTATATTTAGAGTTCTCAGAGAGAATTAGATATTAAGTAACTTTCTAGAGGTAATACATCTGGTAAGTTCATAGACAAGACTACTCTCTAGACACATCAAACTGCCTCTGTTGTTTTTGTTGAGAGGTGTCCAACTCTTCTTTACCTCATTTGTGGTTTTCTTGCCAAAGATACTGGAGTGTTTTGCCATCCTTCTCCAGTCTATTTTACAGATGAGGAAAATGAGGCAAAGTTAAATAACTTGCAAAGAGTGACACAGCTAGTAAGTTTCTGAGGCTAGATTTGAACTCAAGAAGATGAACCTTCCTGACTTCAGGTCTTGCACTCTATCCACTGTGCCACCTAGCTGCTTAAACTGCATCCTGTCAAATGCTAAGTGAAGTGCTAATTGTAGTCCAGGAAAAAGGTCCTCAATGAAGGAGGGAGAGGGAAGCATATCATTGAAGTAAAGCTCCATGGAGAAGGAAGTCTTTCAACAGAGTTTTGCATTTGAGGATGAGTTCAACAAGTAAAGAAAGAAGATGCTGACAACGAAAGATTAGGTAGACCATTTCAGACAGAAAGAAAGAAATTGAAGCAAAAAACAGTATGGGGATAATTAGAGTCCATTTACCTACATTTCACCATTTATTTCAGCTATAATTCTTATATGCAGTAGTGTTTGGAGTTCAAAATCCCAAACAATTTTAAGGAATACATATGGCATCCCATTCTGTATATACTCAATAAACCACTAAATTTCCATGTCAATTGAATTTTTAAAACTTGTGCTTTGTTTCTGTAGTGAGGAAAAAAAGCCCATTTGTGTTCACATACAAACCAGCCGAAACAAAAACAACTTCAGTTCAGTTAGTAAGCAGTGTGTGTATACATACACAAGAATATTCATTTATATGTGTATTTGTATGTGAATATATGTACAGGGGTTTGTATATGTATATACACATATACTTGGTAGTACCCTTAATGCCACATTCAATCTCCTAGTACCTCTTTGCATCCATCATCATTTCAAAGCTCAAAAGTTCCTATTTTCCTATTCAATGTCTTAGCACTAGACAGAATTAAACGTGATTCAAGGTAAAAGGACATTTGTTTTAAACAGATTGTACAATATCTTGTAAGGAACTTAAATAATACATTTTTATTCCATTGCCCATTTCTGAAAACTAACTTTGACTACCCAATCAGTGCATTGCTGCCTTCTGGGTGGACACAAAACACGTTTATGACTTGTCCACTGGATGACTTTAAAGCTTAATTACCTACGACTTCATTGTCTCTCCAAAGAGGTATAGGAAAGTCATTTTTATTTTTACAAGGAAGTGATGATGCTTCAAAGTCCAAAAGTATTACCTTTGGTATGAGGAAAAGTGACTAGGAAACAAATTACTAGCCCCACCAGAAGTAAGATTCAGCCAAGGGAAATCCCTGTGGCTTACTTTTATTTTCTCTTCCTTTTTCTACATCTTATTTAGTATTTGTTCAGTTTCCAGTCTACCTATCTGAAAGTCCTTGTGTCTTGTCTCATTCTCTGTCTCTGTCTCTCTCTCTCTCTCTCTGTCTCTCTGTCTCTCTGTCTCTCTCTCTTTCTGTCTCTGTCTCTCTGTCTCTATCTCTCTGTCTCTTTCTCTGTCTGTCTATCTCTCCCTTTCCCATTTCCATCCCTGTCCCCAAACAAACCAGTCTATGCCTCCTGACACAATCCCGTGTGAAAGTTCAGATATTGCAGATCTGTGCCAGAAATACCTATCACTGGCAGGAATGATTTCTGCTCTGCGTTACTACATATAATTGACAGATAGCAGGTGTCAGTTTCAATTCAGATCTCAGACCATTTAACACTTTTTTGTCAATAACCCTGCACAATGGGGGACTCTGGAATTCATCTGAAGTTCATGTTGAACACAGGCTAGAGCTTGGGAGTGTGGATGATGGGGTCCTTGGGATGTATATATGTTTGTAACATCAATCTATGTAACATCAGTTTGTAATATCAATCAGTAACATCAGTTTATAAATGGGGTGCTTTGGGATCTGTCTGTAAAATCAGTTTGTAAAAGCAGTCTGTAAAGTCACACTCCCCCCCCCACCAGTCACAAAGCATTAACTCTGCCCCTTCCCCCTGCCAGCACTCTGCCCAGCAACAACTCATGAACTGTTTATCTCTGCTTGAAACAATAAGCTACTTATGAATCCTTCACAAAATTATCTATAAACATTTTTAGCTTAGGCAAATGTTATCTCCCTTAGGTAGAGTGGCCAGGTGCACCATGAATCCTTCAGTACCCTATCTATAGGGTAACTCCTTAGCCAATTATACCCATACTGTGTCTCTGATGGCCTTGGTTCCCAACATCTATCTTGTCAAGCTTGACATTGATGGGTGGCAGACTGGGCACTCCTTAGTAGCCATGACCGAGGACTGACTTTAGTGACATGTCAGGCCTAAAACCACACCTCCAGGTAGCCCCCCTTGGGCTATTTCCCAGTGAATCATGGGCAATACGCCTGCGCAGTTGATATTAAAAGTGCATGGTCCTTTAAGCACTGACCACTCCTTAACTCCTCCTTGATCCCACCCTTACTCACCTAGTTAGCATAATTGGCACCTGATTTATGGTCTTGACTCCATAAAACTATGCCTGTGACCCCTGGAAGTTTGCAGGTTCCATAAGAATCTAGCCTGCTGTCCTTGCACAGCGTACCAATAAACTTTAGAATTTCGACTCCAAGTTTGCTTGAGCCTGGTGAATTCCTTCCAGACTGGATGCCAGGGTGGGTCCCTGGCAGAACCACTTAGCCTTCCCTACCCTTATACCCCTTTTCCTCTTCATGGAGAGAGAGGAGAAAGGGAACACCTTTTGTTTCATGGCGTCTCTGACAATATGAGGAAGTTGACGGACACGGTAATACAGCTTAAAGCTCTTGATTTTGACTTAAACTTACCCCATATGGTAACATTCATCCTATTGCTCTCTGTGACAGCCACTGCTACGGAGATGTAGCCAAAATCGCTTAATTTTCTGCTCCGGCAGCTGTTTTCTTTGAGCTTATACCACCCGTTTTTCTTCTCACAAAGATGGAGTAAAAAGTCACCCTACTCGGGTAGAGGTTTTGGTAACTCACAAACTGAACATATAACACAACATTCAATACATACAACCTGCTTTTAGCTAAGGAAGTTCTGAGTTGCTCGACAAAGCCTCGCCTCCCGCCCTTGCTGAGCCGGGGGAGGGACTTGTAGGGGTCATGTGACCAGATGGCCAGACTTCATGAATACCTCCAAACCAACCTGGCTCCGCCCATGATGCTCCTGAGTCCTCAGGGGTTGGTTCACATGCCACACGTTTATTTGTTCAGCGTTTTACGTTCTGTACAACAAAAATGACAAGCCCAACTGGTTGAAACATACTAACCTTGGGTACTACTGCAGACCTGTGGGTCTTCCTCCCCCAACAACATGAAGAAGATATTTTAAAGTGTGAAAGAAAAGGACTAGAATAAATTATTAGAATCTGCTTCTTTCCTAATGTACCATGTCAGAAGTGATGACCACCAGTGTGTGCGTCCATTGAATGGAATCAGGAAAAAAACAAAAAAAATCTTGTGTTAGGGTTTCTCTACAGTATCACAGAATGTACAAATAAAAAGTCATCTAAAAAATGGTACCTTCCCATCTTTCAGGTTATATATATAAAGCCTATCACCTTGTAGAAAAGTCATATTGGAACCAGTATTTAATGTACTTCTGCAGTTAACAGGCGTTACTTATATTTGAAAGGCATTAACATAGGTAAGCAAATTTACTTAATAAAAACTAAAAATAAGACCCACTGCCTCAAATTTAAAAGAGAAACAGAAAAAAAATGTAAATAATGATGAGACTAATTTAACCTTATAAATAACAAAACTAAATGATAACAGTTAAGGAAAAACATGCTATGAGAATTAAGTGAGCAATCTCCTTAAAAATTTTAGCATAAACTTAAGTGCTAAACTGTGATTAAACTGTTCTTACTTGGGAGAAAAAAGAGGGGTGGTTTTTTTTCCCTTTGGTTGTTTTGTTTTTTAACAAGTGAGTGTGCTCATTTTCTGATATTCCCCTTGGCAGCTATTTCTGTCTTTGTGCTGCCTATTCTGACAGGTTCCTAAGCAGCAATCCAAATGCACAAGATTCTGAGAAACTTAGCTAGCAGCCATCTAGGCTAGGAGTTGACAAGTAAGAGATTTGGTTCAATCAGCTAATCAAGACAAGTTGCCTAGAAATCCCAGCTGTTCTTTTGGGCAGCCCAATGATGTGTAATGTTTTTCTCCTAGAAAAGGAGAACAGAGCAGAATAAAGGTTAATGTCTGGTAGAGTTTGTCTACATTCTCTTTGTAATACTGATATGTAGGTGATTATTCATAGTTGCTTAAAGAACCTCAGATAATGAATCAAATGTCTGCTTTTGAAAAGTTTCTTTTAAATTTACTGGTTTCATATAAGTTAAAAAAAAGTCTTTAGTTTCAATGCAACTTTCAGATCAGTACAAGATTGTATGTCTTCTGTAACATAGATTGAGTAATCCCTTTAATGTGAGGTTGGTCTTTTTTTTTTTAATCTTATTTTAATTGACCACATTAGTAAACTATTTAAGAACTTCACAGAGATTAGGACCTGGCATTTTGCTATTGCAATTTCTCCTGGTAGTTGACTGGATTCATGACACAACCTACAGAAAGTCATTTATTCCAATGTAACTCTTCCATATGGAGGGAGAAAATAGTAGAAGTCAAATACCTTTCCCCAATTACAGAATGATGGGGAAAGACTTGTTAGTAGATGGCAAAAAAAAAAGAATTGACATTCATAACTAGATATAGAAAGAAAATAGAAGCTATTGTTGTAATGACCATTTTGGGGAACTCTCCCCCAATGCCCTTCCCTATCAAGCTCACCTAAGAAACCAGCCTAACACCTATACTCCTGGTCCCCTGAGAAATTCACCAACAAAAAAGACCTAGCCTGCCAGAAAGGCCTGCCAAATCAAGCCTGTCCAAGCTCACCACAAAAACCCTCCAAGCAGAATACCACAGCCCCTCACCCTTATCTAATAACCAATCAAGGGATTTTTGTTGTTTGGGTAACTGATGGGTCGTTAACCCTATCCTTTGACTTCTGTATTTTCCCTGCTTGCTCCCCTTGGCAACAGTTATGTTGTCGCTTTTGTCTACAAAAGCTCTGAGAATATGCATCTCGGGGCTGCATGATTTGGGTACATGCCCCTTGCGGTCCCAGGGTTCATTAAAGCTCTACTTAAAATGATTAATAGTCTCAGCTTGCAATTTCTCATTACAACACTATCATTATTTTAAGTGTGAAAGTTTTTGTTTTCATTTTGTTTGTTTTTCTTTCTGAAAGGTTTCTATGTGTTAAAACTTTGTATGATTCAGATGAAAGAAGCATATGGGATATATATTCCTCCCCACTTCCCTGCCCTATTTTCTTTTTTTTTTAATAATCTTCATCACATGTAACCCTATCTATCATTTAAGATGATGAATTCTTTTCTTCACAGCATAGTTCCCTAGGCCTCCCATTTCTGTGTTCTACTAAAAACACCAGAGCAGAACCAAACCTACTCCAGGCCTTATGCCATATATTTTATCTTTCTCTATGACAATTGAGGACATTAGGGTTTTGAGGAGACTTTTGTTTCTTCTTTCTCTATTTCTTTTTGAACAATTAATCCTCACACAGTCCCTCCAAACTGATCAAACATGTTTCTTTGTATATTTCTCTATTGTTCAGCATATCTACTCATTCAAGCCTGCTTATCAGGTCTGCTTAAAATCTATTATTTTATTAAAGATCAATTTTTTTCCTCTTGTAGAATTATGTTTTGCTGAATAGGCTATTATCTACCATAAGCTTTTATTTGTTTATTTTGCCTTTTGGAATGTCATATTCTAAGCTCTCTTCTCTTTTAAAGTTGCAATTGCCAAACATTGTATGATTTCAACTGTGACTCCTTGTTACTTACCCTCTTTTGTTTGGCAGCTTGAAATATTTTTTTCTTTGACCTGAAAGCACTAGATTTTGACTATGCTATTTCTGGAGGTGTTCAGTTTGGGGTTTCTTTCAAAAGATGACCAATAAATGCATTCTATTTCACTTTTTCCTCTGTTTTTAAAAGATCTGGGTAGTTTCATTTATTATTTCTTGAAATAATATATGTAAGCTTTTTATCATGTTTTTCAAGTAGTCCAATGGTAATTAAATGATTTCTGCTGAACTTGTTTTTCAGGTCATTATATATATATATATATATATATGTTCCTTACATTTTCTCCTTTTATCATTCTTCTGATTTTTTTAAACATTGCCTTTTTAACATTACTTACTGATTCATGAAGTTATTTTCTGTTTGATTCATTCCAATTTTTAGGGAGTTTATTTCTTTTGTGACATATAAAACTATTCTAAGGTATTCATTTACTTTGACATTCTTTTCTTTTTAGATATGTAATTTTTTATCTCTTGTTTCATTTTTTCCCCAGACACTCATAGTCCTTGTGGCTAGCTGAAGCTCTTGTTCAGTTTGTTATACAGTAATTCTCTTTTCTGGGGCTTATTCTTTGTAAAGTCCAAGATATTTTCATTTTGAGTCTCGTATTTTGTCCTATTTCTTCATATTTCTACCCTCAGTTTCTAAGTTTGGTGCTTATACTTGGGACACACTTTACTCTTATATCCCTCGATAATGTGGGTATCACCTGATTGTTCCTTTGTGTGGTGACAAAGACTAGGTTTCACCTTCTATAGGAATTGTTGGGTCTTGTCTCTTAATAGTGGTTGTAGCCAAGGCTTTCTGAAAACTAGATTTGGCCTGAGGCTTCTTTGATGCTGAGATTGGTTTGTGTCTACCTGTAATTTATATTGAGTGAGCAGTATTGCAATGCTAGGAAGGTCATAGAATACCTAACAAGAGCCCTGAGCCTGTCTTCTAGTGTTGCTAGGGCATCATAACTTCTCTCTTACTGTGCATCACTCAAGGCCTTTCTCTCATGGGGCTCTGAAACCATTTCTGATTCTATCCCATCCTCTGTGACTGGACTGTTTTGAGTTGCATCTTCTATCTACCTTAAATTGTCTCTATTCAGAACATCTGAAGGAATATGGAAGGGTTTTTTTCCCAGTTCTCGATAAGATAAAGGAGTTTATAGAATGAATCTTTGCAGTTTTCTTTGTCATCATTCCTCCTGGAGGAATAAAACTGGAGCTTTATTGGGTTGTTTTTAGGGGATCTCAGATACTCTAGGTCCTAACGTGCCATGCCACCATATTACCACAATACCGAATGTAGATTTGCAAAGCTTTTTTAGTGCTTAGCATTTGCGATATTTGTTAATTAGCCACACAAAACATGGTACATAAAAAGTTGATTTGGGGTTTTGCTCTTTAATTAAACTAATTATAATTCCCTTTTACTCTGCTTTATTTTCTCTTTTTCCATAACAAGCTGTCCAGGAAATACCAGACATGGTATAAAATACCTACAAGCCTCATAAAACTTGCATTCTTAGCAAACAATATAGCACAGAGACATTTGAAAGACTTTTTAAATAAGGTAGTTTATGCTATTCATTTTGAGTAGGATACATACATAAATAGCATTGTTCATCTCATGCATCATTGGGCTCACAATAGCTCATGGTAAACTACCCCCCTCCCTTCAAAGTGGTAATTGAAATAGATACAGTGTAAATGGAGGCGGAATTGTATTTACTTCATTTTATTTGTGAGCCAGTTAAAATGTATAGGCCAAAAGTAACAGGCTCTTCTTTTCTGATATTAGTTTATACTGTCATTTAGTTGAATTTAGTGTCAAGTTGTATTAAAAGTGTTGTAATACTCATATATTTGTGCTTTAAAAAACTCTAACAATGGCCAGTCTTTAAAAATAATTGACAAGATAATAAACCTTTTATTACACTACTTTTCAGGAAGTCTAGATACATCAATAATTATGCCACTTTTCTGGGAGGTGCTGTAGGATTTCTGTGGACTATAAATGAATAGGTAGTTTATCACATCTGGTGATAGGAAAAGAAAATGCTATTGAAGGAAGAATGTGAAATGCATTGTTTCTTGAAAAGGTAAATTTATCAACCAGGCTCTTCAGTCTCCTTGTTAACTCTGGGAAATAGAAATGAGGCTGTTTGACTATGATCTTCAAAGTCCCTTTCATTGATAATACTGTATGATTCAGGCATTCTGTGAAAGTAAGAAGAGTAACGGTATTTGTTTCCTATTTTCTGCCTTCCACCCTTCGTGCTTTTCAGTAGTGAACTCTCCCACTGAAGCCCAAAGGAGGGGAAGAGAATAACCATTTTTACCAGCATCTTAAATCAACTTACTCAAGTTTTGATGGTCAATTCAAATAGTCAGGTTATTCTAGCATTTACTAGCATCAAAAATAATCTAATTCAGTTTTTTGCAGTCTAAAAGAAAAGTTGTTCTGGCTTGAAAATAAAATGACTTAACTCCCTATTGTTTTACTAAATTACTGATATAATGACACTTGTAGAACGCAACTGGATCATAAAAATGTAGAGAGAGCTGGAGGTGACATGAGGTAATGAAAAAATAATAAGGGAGAAATGTGGTGCTAAAGGAATAACAAGTATTCCTCCTTCTTCCATCCCTAAAAATAAATGGCCCCAAGATCATTACTGTTAGCTCTTCTAAAATAATTCTAATTTTCAGTCCTACCTTAACTGTTGCTAACAAAATTGTGACCTATTTTGAAAACTCTGGCATTTCTTAAACAATGGAAAATCTCTATATTTTCAAAACATCAATGATCACAGTAGGGAAGTCAGGACTGCTGAAAAACGAGAGGTGTCTGGAAAACACCCAGACGAAGCCTGAAAATTGCAAGGCACAGATGCCACTGTCAAACTCCAAAGTTTGGTCTAAGAAAGAAAAACAGAATTAGGCTTTATGTGTCTTCATTTCCCTCAGAGATGGTGGGCATGCATTAGCCAAACTTCTAAGAGCCCCTCCATAAGTCTGCCAGGCTTCTTTATACCCAATGAGTAAATGGTATCAATATTCTAAGCTCTTAGGCTCTAGAGGCAATTGAATTTTAAGGAATGGCTCAATATATTTAAGCATGAAAGGGTGGAAAAACTGGAAGAAGAAGCAAAGATATCCTTAATGCACATTTAGAAAATTTCCATTAAAAATATTATATTAGAGCATCTAGGTTGCGCAGTGAATCGAGTAATGGCCCTGGAATCCAGAGGACCCCTGAGTTCAAATCCAGCCTCAGACACTTAATACTTACTGGCCATGTGACTTTGGTCACATCATTTAACCTCAATTGCCCTGCCTTCTCCCTGCCAAATATATATATATATATATATATATATATATATATATATATATATATATATATATATATATATATATATATATATATATATATATATATATATACATACACACATATATATATATATATATATATACACATATATATATTATACTTGGAATTTACTTTTAATAAGGAATTTCAAGAGTGACTACACCAAGAATTTATAAACCCCATCTCCAATGTGTGTTTTTATATAAATAGAGGGATCTATTAGATTTAAAACACACTAAGAAGTTATGAAAGGTTATGGCTCAATAGAACACATTTCACTGTGAAAATAAAACAGAGGGAGAGGTATTATTTTTACATTAGAAAGTCAAGTCTCTCCACTGGGATTGTTTTTAGCACAGATCTACCCTTTCTTCAATTCCTTCTTCTGTTTGATGAATTTTAAAAAATTCTAGTTCTGCACACTATATTATTCATAATCAGTCACTCAACAAGCATTTAAATGCTTACTATGTGAAAGGCACTCTAATAAGCACTAGAGAAACAAAGAAAGCAAAAACACAGTCCCTATCCTCCAGTTGCTCATATTCTCATAGGGGTGACAACATGGAAAAAAATTCATACATATACAAGATATATACAGAGTATATGAAAGATAATCCCAGAGGAAATGCACTGGCAGTGGGTATTGGGAAAGACCCAGTAAAAGCACTTTAAAGAATGTGAAATTTAGGAAAAAGACCTATATTTAAAAAACATATTTATAACAACTATTTTTGTGATTTCAAAGAATTGGAAATTGAGGGAACACCCATCAACTGGGAAATGGCTGAAGGAATTATAGTATTGATTGTGGTAGAAGACTATTGCATTATAAGAAATGATGGGCAGAATGGTTTCAGAAAAACCTAGGAAGACATTTATGAAGTTATAAAAATTGAAGTGAACTGGAAGATATTGTATATAGTAATAGCCATATTGTGCTATGATCTACTGTGAATGACTTAGCTATTCTGATCAATACAATGATGCAACATAATTCCAAAGGAATTATGATTAAAAAATTCTATCTCCAGAGAGAGAACTGATGAAATCTGAGTGCAGATTGAAGCATATTTTTCCACTTTATTCTTCTTACTACTTTCGCGACATGGCTAATATGAAAATATATTTCACATGGTTTCACATGTCTAATTGATATCACATTTCTGGCTTTCTAAATGGGTGAGGAAAGGACTGGATAGAGGGAGAGAATTTGCAACTTGAAAAAAATGAATATTAAAAATTAATAAATAGCAAATTTACTTCTAAAAATGAAGATGGAATTTGAGTTGGGTCTTGAAGGAAATCAAAGTATTCAGAGGATGAAGGTAAGAAGAAATAGGATTGCACTAATGGAAGAGGGCCAGTGAAAATGCACAGAACTACTCAGTGGAGTGTCTTCTGTGAAGAACAGTGAGGAGATCAGTATTGTGGGCCGTACTATAAGTGGAGGAGAAGACTGAAAAGAGAGGAAGAAATAAGTTTGTGAGGGTCTTTAAAAGACAAATTTTATTATGGAAGAAACTGGGAACCATTGGAGTTTGTGGAGTAGCTGGGGTGGGTGACATGCTCAGACCTGCAATTTAGAAAGATCATTTTCATAGTCCAAGATCACATCACTTTTAAGGCAGTCATCACACTATTCACTTTGAATATGCAATCAGATGAACACAATGGATGAATTTCTAGCCATTCCTTCTCAATCTTATGCTTATATACCTATAAAGTTGATTTTTTTGAAATGGGATAGTACTTTACAATCATATTGTTTCATCAAGAATGCTTGAAAGTCCTCTATTCCACTGAATGACCATATTTTCCCCTGAAACATGATACTCAGTTTTGCTGGGTAGGTGATTCTTGGTTTTAATCCCAGCTCCTTTGCCCTGTGGAATATCATATTCCAAGCCATTTGATCCATCAGTGTAGAAGCTGCCAGATCCTGTGCTATCTTGATTATGTTTCCACAATATAGAAATTGTTTCTTCCTGGTTGCTTGTAATATTTTCTGCTTAATCTGGGAAGTCCAGAACTTGGCTATAATATTCCTAGGAGTTTTCTTTTGGGGATCTTTTTCAGGAGGTGATCAGTGTATTCTTTCAACCTCTATTTTGCCCTCTGGGTCTAAAACATCAGGGCAATTTTCCTGGAGAATTTCTTGAAGTATGATTTCTAAGTTTTAATTTGGTCATGGTTTTCAGGTAGTCCAATAATTTTTAAATAATCTCTCCTGGTTCTATTTTCCAGGTCAGTGGTTTTTCCCATGAGATATTTCACATTGCCTTCTATTCTTTCATTTGTTTGGATCTGCTTAACAGCATCTTGATTTCTCATAAAGTCACTAGCTTCCATTTGCTCCAGTCTAATTCTGAAGGAATGAATCTCCTCAGTGAGCTTTTGAGATTCTTTTTCCATCTGGCAAATTCAGCTTTTTAAAGCACACTTCTCCTCATTGCCTTTTTGAACCTCTTTTGCCATTTGAGTTAGTCTGTTTTTAAGGTGTTATTTTCCTCAGTCAGGCTGTTGACTCTCATTTCATACTTTTCTTGTATCTTTCTCATTTTTCTTCCCAATTTTTCCTCCACTTCTCTTATCTGCTTCTTAAGGTCCTCTATGCCCTGTAACCAGCTCTTTTTCATTTGAAACTTTTGGTGCAGGAGTTCTGTCCTCCCAGTCCTCCTCTTGTTCCATGCTTCGATCCTCTTTGCCCCCCCAAAATAGGAGTCTAATGTTGAATTTTTCTGTTTATTTTGTTTCCTTTGCCTAAGCATGTTGCCACTCAATTATTTGACTTTTGGGCTTATTGCCACAGTAGGACTCTGGCACCAGCCAGGGAAGCTTCTGTCCCAAATGCTGGGGTTTTCTCAGCTGATGGAGGTATTAGTTAGGTGCCCTCTCTAAAGCCTCCACACACTCTGACAAGCTGGTCACACACCCCAAGACCTCCACCCCATACCACAATCCAGATCAAAGAAAGTTAAAGCAAGATTGCTTACCCCCCAGACTGATTGCTGGATCCCCCTACAATTCACAGGCCAAGAGCTGAAGCTGCAACATGGTGGGGCTAATCAGTGGCTTTTGATCCCCAGGGGAAAGAGGCCAACATGCTCTCCCAACCAGTTCCAAAGTCCATACCACACTGACCTTTGTTCTAGGCATCTGTGTGTTGATGATTCTGGAAACACCACAGCTGCTAGTATTCTGGGGTCCCCCAAGTCGACTGCTGGTCAGGCTGCCCTGGGGCTAAAACCTCAGACTCACACAGTCCTGGGCTTAGCTCCCAGAGTGCTGTGCTAGCTGCTCACTGCCAGGCTGATAAGCTATCCTTAGTGGGAGGTTAGCTTCTCTGTGTCATTTTTTGGTCCTGTAGCTCCAGATTTTTTTCAGAGTCACTTTTTACATAGATTTGGAAGTAGTGTGGTACAATCATATTGTTTGATTTCTTCTTTAACCTAGGCTGCTTGTCTCAGCAAGACATGAGTAGATTGAATTAATCTAAGAATCTAAGGTTGACTACAACTACACATCTCTAGAAAATGGGTTGCTTGATCAGATAGTAATTTCCTTTTGAGGAAATTCTTGTTTGGGTCTTCATTTTCCTTTTTATCTTATTCATTTTTTTATTTACTATTTGTTCATTTTAGCTCTAGGTTTATTTTGTTTACTTTGGTTTGTTTGTTTATATAGATTCTTGAAAGCACCAGGGTAGAAGTGAGCTTAAAGGAATAGTCAATCAATCATTCAACAAGCATTTGTTAAGTATTTGCTTAAAGATTTACATATTTATATGGATGTAAACACTTGTACTTATGTAAGTAATTAAATATGTATTTATATTTATTAAGTATATGTTAGACATTGTGGTAAACCCTGGGTAAAGAAAGAAGGGCAAAAACATAATTCCTGATCACAAGGAGGTCTCCTTCTCAAGGTGGAGTCAACACATAAATAACTATGTCCATTTAAAATATGTGGAGTTTACATGGAAGATAATCTTAAAGGGAAGGCAATGGAGAGGATAAGGGAAGGCCTCCTGTAGCAGATGGGATTTAAGCTGACTCTTGAAGGAAGTGTGGCACAATTATGTTCTGGTGTTAAGATTAAACACTTAGTGCCAGCAAAGGGCCCATATACTCTTGTTTGCAGATGGATGAATAACTGCATATTCATTTGGGAAGTATCTAAGAATTATTGTGTAAGCATCATTGAAATATCAAAGGATGGGGTGGGTAGGTGGCACAGTGAGTAAGAGCTCTGGCCTCGGAGTTGGGATGACCCGGGATCGAATCCGGCCTCAGAAAATGAGTACCCACACACAAATAATGACTAGCCATGTAACCTTGAGCAAGTTATTTAACCCCAATTGCTTTACAAAAAAAAAAAAGAAATATCAAAGGATTCCTTGGGAGACTGGAAGGTATTTAGGAAAGAAGGCAATTGTGGAATCTTCCCAGGTTCCTAGAGAGAGGATTCTGGGAATGCAAGCCAATGTGCTAGAGGCACACTAGAGGTTTTTTGAAAGATAGTTATTAAATATATTAGCTGTACCTTCATAATTTGCCTTATAAGTGGGAACAGAGAGAGGGTAGCAGTGAGAGTAAAAAAAAAAGCATGGTGTTTGGATGTGTGCATGTTCATGTACATGTGCATGTGCTTTTGTGCACCACACGTGCACACACACACACACACACACACACACACACACACACACACACACTCATATACCCACAAAGAATGAGTGGAGAAGCCTTCTTACTCTAGACAACTTCCCAAAGAATCTCATAGGCCAAAATAGGGTAAGTGTGAAAAGGCAACATCAGTGACCAAAGAATTTATAGAGGAAGAAACCACAGTATGTGAGAAGAGGGAACTAAATATTCCAAGAGAAAGCAGCAGCTCAGTGCTAAGACCCAATGGAAAAAAAGTGGTCCTGTACTCTTCTTGGAGGATTAAAAAAAAATTTATGAGAGAACCTAAAGTCAGGCTCAGTTTCCTAGACAGAAAATGTCCGATCCCTTGGCCTAAGAGCTGGAGCTAAGAACAAGGAACTAAGCCTTGTTGAAGAAAAACAAAGCTGGACCTCATCTACCACTATTAATTATGAATTATGTAGAGTGGATAATTTTAATACCCATGAATATGGTAACTAGTTACTGCAAGTATCTTATACACTTCTTGTGGGAAAAGATAAAGAGATATAGGGTACATGCTTATTCACAACATGTTGAATGATCTGAATTAAAGAGTTTTCATTCATGATTCAGTGTCAACTTGACAAGAAGTCTCCAGTAAAGTGCCCCAGGGATCTGTCTTTGTGGGATTTGTTTAATATTTTTATCACAGAGTTAAATGAAGTCATAGGCATGACATGCTTATCAAATTTGTAGATGACATTCAAATACGAGACATAATTAACACCTTAGATAACAGAGTAAGAATACAAGGAGACTTTGATAGAATAGAATTATTGAGCTGAATCTGATTAGATAAAATCCAACAGGGATAAATATAAAGTTCTAAACTTGGCGGAGTAGAAACAGCTCATCCAAGCCACTCTGCCCCCAGATTCCCCCCAAACTATGTAAAAGGGGACTCTGAACAACTTCTGGAGCCCCAGCACCCACAGAATGACATAGAGAAGCTAACCTCCCGCTGAGGACAGCCCAGCAGCCCTGCAGGAAGGACCAGCGCAGCGGTCTGGGAGCCAGCAGCACGCAACTTGCAGAGCGCAGGAAGCAGAGCCAAGCGGAGCCCAGGTCCACGTGAGCCGAGGTTTTAGCCCCAGGGTGGCAGGACCAGCAGCCAGCTGGAGGAACCCCAGAACACCAGCAGCCATGGCGACTCCGGAATTATCAACATAGACATGCCTAGGACAAAGTAAGAGGTTAGTGTCCTATGGACTTTGGGACCTGTATTTGGGGGAATGCATTGGCTCCCTCCCCTGGGGGCTAGAAGCCACTGAGGAGACATGCCATTTTGTAGTTTTCAGAGGCAGCTCCAGCTCCTGGCCTGCAATTAATTGTAGGGAGATCCAGCAATCAGTCTTGGGGGGTAATCGCTCTTGCTTTAACCTCCCTGGATCTGGATTGTGATCTAGGGTGGAAGTCATGGGTGGGTTTACAGCTTGCCAGAAACGGAAGTTGCCCCCACACGTTCGGGATGAAAATTCCTCTATCTGGCCTTAAAGCCATAGTGTGGCAACAAGCCCAAAAGTCAAGCAATTAAGTGGCAACATGCCAAGGCAAAGGAAACAGAAAAATGCAACCCTAGACTCCTATTTTGGGGGCATAGAGCGGGAAAAGGACTGTGAGGTCAGAAGTCCTGCTCCAAAGCCCCAGGGGAAAACATGAGTGGGTTGCAGGCCATAGAGGACCTTAAGAAGGACTTTAAAAATCAAATAAGAGAAGTGGAGGAAAAATTGGAAAGAGAAATGAGAAGGATGCAGGAAAAGTATGAAATGAGGGTCAACAGCCTGACTGAGGAAAACAACACCTTAAAAAATAGACTAACTCAAATGGCAAAGGAGGCCCAAAAGGGCAATGAGGAGAAGAATGCCTTAAAAAGTCGAATTTGCCAGATGGAAAAAGAATCTCAAAAGTTCACTGAGGAGATTCATTCCTTCAGAGTTAGACTGGAGCAAATGGAAGCTAATGACTTTATGAGAAATCAAGATACTGTTAAGCAGATCCAAACAAATGAAAGATTAGAAGGCAATGTGAAATATCTCATGGGAAAAACCACTGACCTGGAAAATAGATCCAGGAGAGACAATTTAAAAATTATTGGACTACCTGAAAGCCATGATCAAAGAAAGAACCTAGAAATCACCCTTCAAGAAATGCTCAAGGAAAACTGCCCTGATGTTTTAGATCCAGAGGGCAAAATAGAGGTTGAAAGAATCCACAGATCACCTCCTGAAAAATATCCCAAAAAGAAAACTACCAGGAATATTATAGCTAGGTTCCAGAATCCCCAGATCAAGGAGAAAATACTCCAAGCAGCCAGGAAGAAACAATTTCAATATTGTGGAAACACAATCAGAATAGCCCAGGACCTGGTAGCTTCTACACTGAGGGATCGAAGGGCATGGAATATGATATTCCAGAGGGCAAAAGAACTGGGAATGAACCCAAGGGTCACCTACCCAGCAAAACTGAGTATTTTGTTTCAGGGGAAAATATGGTCATTCAGTGGAATAGAGGACTTTCAGGCATTCCTGAGGAAAAAACCAGAATTGAATAGAAAATTTGACATCCAGACACAAGAAGCAAGAGATACCTGAGAAGGTAATCAGGGAAAAGAAATCAAAAGGAACTTATCAAAGTTGAACTATTTACATTCCTATATGGAAAAACAATAACTGTGAGTGATGGTATCTTTCTCACTATGAAAATAATGGAAGAAGGGGGTGTGGTCATATGAATACATATGTGAATGTGTGTGTATATGGATAGAGGGCATAGGTTGAATTTGTTGGGAAGGGGAATACTCAAGGGATGAAATTATGAGGTGAGAGAGGAAAGTGGCAAGAGGAGATGGGGAAAGACAGGGTAGGGTAAACTATCTCATGTAGAAGAAGCAAGGGGAAGTGGTTGCAAGGGAGGGGGAGAATAGGAAGGGAAAAGAAAAAGGCAAATCCACATTCTCATTGAATTTTGTTCAGGGAGAGAATGACATACATACTAAATGGGATATCTCAACCTGCAGCAGAATAGGGGGAAGGGGAAGGAGAGGAGGGATGATTGAGGAGGGGGGGGGGGGGCATCCTTGGGGGGTGGGGAGGTTGGAAGTACCCACTATAGAAGAGGGACAGGATCATGTAGGGAATGGACCAGGTGGGGGGTGGGATGAGTGGGAAGGAATTATAAGCAGCCTTGTACAATATATCTACTATGATAATGTTTTGTATAGCTAGACATGTACAACATATACTGAATTACTTATCTCCCAAGAGGGAATGGGTGACAAGGGAGGAAGGAAATGGATCTGAAATTTGAGGTCTTAAGATTAAATGTTTCAAATATATATAAATACTATTATTAATACTCTTTGTTATAATTGGGAGATAAGATGTGCAGGCATTGGGATGCAAAGATTCACCTTCCTCTAATGGAAAAGTCGATGGGGGTATGGGAGAAGGTATGGGAGAGAGCAGATTGGAGGAAGCGATATCTTGTGGGACTGCTATTCTGGGAGGTTGGGTAGGGGAATAACGGGGGGAAAATGATTTTAACTCAAAATCTGGCGGAAATGAATGATGTAAAACAAAAGTTAATAAAGCATTTGTTTAAAAAAATACAAAAAAATAATAAAAAAATGAACTTCACAAGTATAAGAGGAATTAAGTCTTGACCAGTTCTATGAAAAAAATCTTAAGGTTTTATTGGACTGAATTTTCAGTATATTACCTGAGTGGTATATATCAAAAAAAAAAAATTAAATGAGATCTTAAAAGTAATAGCTAGTATTTATATAGCATTTTAAAGTTTTCAAATAGTTTTACAGATATTTTCTTAGGTTAACTTAACAAAAATCCTTCAAGGTAGGTTCTATTTTTATCTCCATTTTTTAGATAAGAAAACTGAGACTGAGAGGAGGTTAATTGACTTGCCCAGGGTCACACAATTAGTAAATGTCTAAAGCTGTATTTGGTTGAACTCAGCTATTCCTCATTCCAGGTCCAGAACTCTTACCAGTATAACCACCTAGTTGCATCATTAAGAGAAATATAGATTGCATGATTAAGAAGGTGATAATCACACTTTACCTTGTCTTGTTCAGACCACATCTTGAGTGTTGTTTTCAGTTCTGTATTCCACATTTTATGAAGGACATTGATAAGCTAGAAAACGTCTAGAAGAAGCCAGCCAGAGTGGTGAAGGGTCATGGGTACAGGAGAAGCAACTGGAGATATTTAATCTGGATTAGAAAAAGATTCAGGCAGGACATACTATCTCTCTTCTATTATTTGAAAGCCTAGCATGTGTTAAGGGATCAGATTCTTATGTGTGGCAGGATGATAGGGTGGTTGGTCTTCCTTAGGTGGTTCTGTAGTCCCTATAATTGGAGTTATTCAAACAGAGGTTGATGATGTTATTGAGTCTTTTTTCAGTTCTGTCTGACTCTTCCTGAGTCCATTTGGGGCAAAGACACTGGAGTGGTTTGCCATTTCCTTCTCCACCTCATTTACATATGGGGAAACTGAGGCAAGCAGGGTAAAGTGAATTGCCCAGGACAGGAGTGGAGAACTTGCAGCTTCAAGGCCACATGTGGCCCTCTAGATCCTCAAGTACAACCCTTTGACTGAATCCAAACTACACAAAACAAATCTCCCCAAAAGGCCACATGTGGTCTTGAGGCCATAGGTTCCCTATTCCTGGACAGGATTACACAGCAAGTAAATGTTTGAGGCAAGGTTTGAATTCAGAAATATGAGTCTAATTGATTCCAGACCTGACACTCTATCCATTGTGCCACCTACCTGACTAATTGTTGACTTTGTTAAAGTTTGTTATAGTGAGTCTCATTTCTCAGGTAAGGGTAGTACTGGATGGCCACTGATTTCTCTTCCAAATCTGAAATTCCTTGATTTTCAAAAAATATAAATCAGGATTACATTTCTAGAAAAAGTCTAGCTTTACTCAGTATGCTCTACTAATTATTACCTGTATAATGTTGGACAAGCCACTTCTCCACATCAAGCCTTGGTCTCCTTATCTGAAAAATGAGGATTTTGGATTTCATGACTTCTAAGGTCACTTCCAGCTGTGATCCTCTGGTATTGACTTTGAGACTTCTTCTTTATGAGGTTGGACCATGAACTCCAGACCTTCACAAATGACCTTGAGAACCAAATACATCACTGCACAGTGAAAATACTATTGGATTTGTGTCTAGAGAGTTAAAAAAAAAAGTAAAGGCAAATATAAGACAATCATAGGTAATCCTAGTTCAGTAGGTATGAACATTTTGTCAGCTCTTAGATTTATGGCAGCATAGCTTTATCTGTGTGGCCATAAACCAGTCAAGTCACTCCACGGCAAGTGCCATAACCATTTTACAGGACATTTAAATAGGAATATTCAACAAGGACACGTTTTCCCTGGGGAAAGCCATAAGTAAGAACAAAATATTTGGAGGGAGAATGGACAAAGGCTATTTAGTCTGTCAAAATGCATTCTTATTCCTGTATTTCATCTTTTATTGTTCTACCTAATGATTATTTCTTGAGCTGTCTGGCAGTGGATTTCCTTGAACAACCTTGTCTAATAAGCTCTTTTGCATGTTTATTATGTTCAAGAGACTCGTGTTTCTATTGTCTGCATAAATTGGATTTGTTTTTAATTTTACCTCATTTAATACTTGTCCAGCAATTAGTTATAACATTTAAAATGATCTTATTTTAATGGTGGTACATATATTATGGCTAAAGACCAAGAAATGGTCTATGCCACATTCAGGAGTAAAGACCAAACTTGGTGGATTTGGTACTTGTCTGGTAGGGAGCAAATATGACTTTTACTTTCAACTTTGCTATAAACTGAACATGTGACCTTCAGTATAGCAATTGACCCCTCTAGACCTCAAAGTATGAATAATGCCACAAAAATAATTTCTCACTGTTATGTAATGAAATTTTTCCTGATGTGTAAAATTAAGGGGTTAAAAGAAATGATCTCAGGGTGGCTAGGTGGCACAGTGAATAGAGCACCAGCCCCAGAGTCAGGAGACCTGAGTTCAAATCCAGCCTCAGACACTTAACTTACTAGCTGTGTGACCTTGGGCAAATCACTTAACCCCATTTGCCCTGCCTTCCCCATTACAAAGAGCAGAGAGAGAGAGAGAGAGAGAGAGAGAGAGAGAGAGAGAGAGAGAGAGAGAGAGATCTCCAAAATTCCTCCTGATGCTAAAGTGCAAGTGCTCTATACTGTATCAGATAGCATAGATGATCAGTTATTAACCTCATGAATCTGGAATTCTTTACAATATGTTGTTCATGACAATCATTTATTAGTTTAGGAGGAAAGAAAAATCAATATAAAGAACTTGCTAAGAAGCTGGTCCTGATGATGATATTTCTATTCCTGGACCATGACTGTTAAATATAAGAATAATTGGCTACATTCCAGGAACAGTTGAGAAGTTCACAGGAGACTAAATCCAAGAAAACAGCCAGTAGTAGAGGCTATGGTTCAAACATCTATATGCAAATGCTTGAAATGTCAGTGAGCAAATATATTAAGGTTCCTGGGACAAGGAGACAAATATGGTCTGATGTGTATCACTGAACTTGGTAGGATGAAAATCATGACTGGCATATGGGAAAAAAAGCAGAGTGCTATCGGTGAAGGGAGTAAGGCTACTATTTATTGTACAGTATGTTAAGATGATATATGGGGGCGGCTAGGTGGCGCAGTGAGTAAGGGTGCCAGCCTCAGAGTTGGGATGACCCTGGATCAAATCCGGCCTCAGAAAATGACTACCCACACATAAATAATGACTGGCCATGTAACCTTGAGCAAGTTACTTAACCCCAATTGCTTTAAAAAAAAAAAGATGATATATGCATAAAATCTAGTGAGGGTGTTCAGGAGAAAAAGATGATGGAGAATATTGGGATGCAGGTCAGTGAAAAGAGAAGGTAATATGATCTTGCAATTATAGTATATACTATAGACCATCTGGACAGAAAGAGGAAATAAATGAGAAGTTTGGGAAACATCATAAGCCTAGCATGGAGGCATCATATAGTGTATTTCGACAGAAAGTAAGCTCCCTGAGAGCAAAGACTGTTTTAATCTTTTCCTTTGTATCCACAACACAGCATAATGACATCATAAGGATTTAATGCTGGGCATGGGGACAGCCAGAGAAAACGCATAGAGATTGCCAGCAAGGAAGTCAATATCAGTGGATTAAAGAGAAAACTACTTTATAATTAGCATAATATAGTTTCCAGTCCTCTAGCATTGTGTGATTCTCTTACTTCCTAAATGCTCCATTTTGTCAATATCCTTCCTAAAATATAGTGCATGGAACTAAACACAAAATTCAAGCCATTGATATTTGTCTGTCTGTTGATCTATCCTTCCATTTATCGATCCATCCAACTATTTATATCCTTGAATAAACACCTCTGAATTAGGAAAATGAATGAATGTCTAGTGACACAGGTATTGTAAAATGAAATGAATCATGCAAATAGTTAATTTGCATTACTTCAAATTCATAGAACAGTAAAGATCATAACTCCCTTAAAATCTGTGAGAATTCTGTTACCATAAAAATACAGCCCTATATCCAATCAAATTAGTAGTCTCAGAGCTTAGCAGCATTGGTTCTCAAATGACAAACATGCCCAGTATGACATTGAGATCATATAAGTATCTGTTCCAACATGGTAGGACTTTCCCAAGCTAACACTAATTGGAAAAATATTCAAAACTCAAGAGAGTCACAGCTATCCCATGATAACACGAAAATAACATACGGTACTCAATATAAGGATTTTTTGAAAGCCAAATTATCAAGAAAATTGCAGCAGTTTTTTTTTCTTTTTTTCTTCTTTATTATTTTTTGTTTACATCATTCATTTCCACAAGATTTTGAGTTACAAACTTCCTCCCCATTTTTCCCCTACCCACCACCCCAAAACAGCAATCCCATTGAATATCCCCTCCCCCAATCTGCTCTCTCCCATATCTTCCCCCATACCCCATCAGACTTTCTAGTAGGGCATGGTGGATCTCTACCAGGATCTATACCAGTGCTGGTATATCTTATTTCCCAGTTACATGTAAAATACTACTAATGTATACACACACACACACACACACACACATACATGCATACATATATATACATATATATATATATATATATATATATTTAAAGATTTGATTTTAAAACTTTGAACTCCAGATTCTTTCCCTTCCTCCTTTGTCACCCACCCTTACTGGGAAAATAAACAATTCGATATAGGTTGTACATGTATAGCTATGCAAAACATTTCCATAGTGGTTATATTGTGAAAGACTGACTATTATTTCCCTCCATCCTATCCCAGTCCCCATTTGTTCTATTCTCTACTTTGATCCTGTCCCTTTTCAAAAGTGGGGGCTTTCAACTTCCCTCCCCCTCAGCCTGCTCTCCCTTCCATCATCCCCCATTTCATTCCCTTCCCTCCTACTTTGCTGTAAGGTGAGATACCCTATTTAGTGTGTATATCATTCCCTCCCTAAGCCAAATTCAATGAGAAGAATGTTGACTCATTCCTTTTTGCCTTTCTGTTCTTCCCCTCCATTGTAACAGTTTTCCCTTACCTCTTCTATATGAGATAACCCCATTCTGTCTCCCCATCTCCTCTCATTATATTCCACTCTCACCTCTTAATTTCACCATTTCATCATCCCTTCTTATTAAACTGGTCCTGTGCCCTTTCTCTGTGTATAGCTGTACATATATCACACTCATGTATGTATTCATATGCCAATATACCCTCCTATATAGACATATATTTGTATGTATACATATATATATATATACATTTTTATTCCTTTCAACTATGCTCATACTGAGAAAAGTTTCATAAATTATGATTTTTGTTTTTCCATGTAGGAATGTAAATAGTTCAACTTTGATAAGTTCCTTATGATTTATTTTCCCTGTTTCCCTTCTCATGCTTCTCTTGCTTCTTGTATCTGAATGTCAAATTTTCTTTATTTTTCTTTTTGGTTTTTTTTTGGCTAAAATATGATTTTTAATGATTGTCACCTTGTACCAAAAGAATAGCTTTTGTATCTTTTATCCTGTGTCCCCCTTGTCCTTAACCTTTACTGTGTGTTTCCCCACTCCCACCTGTCCTTAATCTTTTTTGTGTGTGTTTTTCCTCTCTTTTTTATTTTTTAGTTTACCTCATTCATTTCCACAAGGTTTTGAGTTACAAATTTTCACCCCATTTTTCCCTACCCACCACCCCATGAATGTCAGATTTTTGATTCAACTCTGGCTATTTTCATCAAGAATGCTTGAAAGTCCTCTATTCCACTGAATGACCACATTTTCCCCTGAAACATGATACTCAGTTTTGCTAGGTAGGTGATTCTTGGTTTTAATCCCAGCTCCTTTGACTTCCAGAATATCATATTCCAAGCCCTTTGATCCCTCAGTGTAGAAGCTTCCAGGTCCTGTGCTATTCTGATTGTGTTTCCACAATATTCAAATTGTTTCTTCCTGGCTGCTTGTAATATTTTCTCCTTGATCTGGTGTAGCAGCAAGCACCCCAACATCCCCAGGGTGACTGCCAACACAGGTTCTTAGATCTACTTTTGTAAAGGAAAGCAACTCAAAATCAGTTAACAAGCTTCCTTTAATCAAACAAACATATATTACCTAGTTCAGGGGAAAAAGGTCAGCACCCCGAAACTTCAAAGTTACAGAACTTACAGATCAAACAGACAGGCTTCCAAATTGTCCAACCATTATATCAATACCAAATCACAGTTACCAGAGAGGGAAGCATCAACATCTGGGTTTTGAAAGCCAGGGGGCTCTCAACAACAGCTTCCCAGAGTCTCATCTGGTCAAATCACACAACACTTCTCAAAGTGAGCCCCAAAGCGAAGCCTCTCCTCAGGGTTTATATAGCCTTCTCCTGGCTCAGAGAATGTAACAACCTTCTGGACCCACTACCAAATCACAAAGTATCAAGGTGTGGGCTTTCCTGAAAAACAAGCCTCCCACCACAGGCTCCAGGTGCACTTAAGCTAGGGGAAGGGAAGATCTTTAAATTTGCATTTCCATTACATCTGGGAACTCTGGAACCTGGCTATAATATTCCTAGGAATTTTCTTTTTGGGATCTTTTTCAGGAGGTGATTGGTGGATTCTTTCAACCTCTATTTTGCCCTCTGGTTCTAAAACATCAGGGCAAATTTCCTTGAGTATTTCTTTTTTTTTAAACAAATGCTTTATTAACTTTTGTTTTACATCATTCATTTCCGCCAGATTTTGAGTTACAATCATTTTCCCCCCGTTATTCCCCTACCCAACCTCCCAGAATAGCAGTCCCACAAGATATCGCTTCCTCCAATCTGCTCTCTCCCATACCTTCTCCCATACCCCCTTTGACTTTTCCATTGGAGGAAGATGAATCTTGTGTCCCAATGCCTGCACATCTTATCTCCCTATTACAAGCAAAAGAGTATTAATAATAGTATTTATATATATTTGAAACATTTAATGTTAAGACCTCGAATTTCAGATCCATTTCCTTCCTCCCTTGTCACCCATTCCCTCTGGGGAGATAAGTAATTCAGTATATGTTGTACATGTCTAGCTATGCAAACATTATCATAGTAGATATATTGTACAAGGCTGCTTATAATTCCCTCCCACTCATCCCACCCCCCACCTGGTCCATTCCCTACATGATCCTGTCCCTCTTCTATAGTGGGTACTTCCAAAAACCCCTCCCCCCAAGGATGCCCTCCCATCAATCATCCCTCCTCTCCTTCCCCTTCCCCCTATTCTGCTGCAGGTTGAGATATCCCATTTAGTATGTATGTCATTCTCTCCCTGAAACAAATTCAATGAGAATGTGGATTTGTCTTTTTTTCCCCTTCCTATTCTTCCCCTCCCTTGCAACCACTTCCCCTTGCTTCTTCTACATGAGATAGTTTACCCTACCCTGTCTTTTCCCATCTCCTCTTGCCACTTTCCTCTCTCACCTCATAATTTCATCCCTTGAGTATTCTCCCTTCCCAACAAATTCAACCTATGCCCTCTATCCATATATACACACATTCACATATGTATTCATATGACCACACACCCTTCTTCCATATTTTCATAGTGAGAAAGATATCATCACTCACAGTTATTGTTTTTCCATATAGGAATGCAAATAGTTCGACTTTGATAAGTTCCTTTTGATTTCTTTTCCCTGATTACCTTCTCAGGTATCTCTTGCTTCTTGTGTCTGGATGTCAAATTTTCTATTCAATTCTGGTTTTTTCCTCAAGAATGCTTGAAAGTCCTCTATTCCACTGAATGACCATATTTTCTTCTGAAACAAAATACTCAGTTTTGCTGGGTAGGTGACCCGTGGGTTCATTCCCAGTTCTTTTGCCCTCTGGAATATCATATTCCATGCCCTTCGATCCCTCAGTGTAGAAGCTGCCAGGTTCTGGGCTATTCTGATTGTGTTTCCACAGTATTGAAATTGTTTCTTCCTGGCTGCTTGTAGTATTTTCTCCTTGATCTGGGGATTCTGGAACCTGGCTATAATATTCCTGGGAGTTTTCTTTTTGGGATATTTTTCAGGAGGTGATCTGTGGATTCTTTCAACCTCTATTTTGCCCCTTGAGTATTTCTTGAAGGATGATTTCTAGGTTATTTTTTTATCATGGCATTCAGATAGTACAATAATTTTTAAATTATCTCCCCTGGATCTATTTTCCAGGTCAATGGTTCTTTCCAATGAGATATTTCACATTGCCTTCTATTTTTTTCATTTGTTTGGATCTGTTTAATAGTATCTTGGTTTCTCATAAAGTCACTAGCTTCCATTTGCTCCAATCTAATGCTGAAGGAATGATTCTCTTCAGTGAGCTTTTGATATTCTTTCTTCATCTGGCAAATTCAGCATTTTAAGGAATTCTTCTCCTCATTGCCTTTTTGAACCTCTTTTGCCATTTGAGTTAGTCTATTTTTAAGGTATTATTTTTTCCAATCAGGTTGTTGACTCTCATTTCATAATTTTCTTGCATCATTCTCATTTGTCTTCCCAATTTTTCCTCCACTTCTCTTATTTGGTTTTCAAAATCCTTCATAAGGTCCTCTATGGCCTGTAACCGGCTCATATTTTTCTTGGAAGGTTTTGATGCAGGAGTTCTGCCTTCAATTCTTCCTCCTGTTCCATGCTTTGATTCTTTTTTGCCTCCAAAGTAGGAGTCTCATGTTGGTTTGCTCTGCTTGCTTTGCTTCTTTTGCTTGCTCATGTTGCCACCCACTCAATCACTTGACTTTTGAGCTTTTTGCCACAGAAGAACTCTGCTACCAGAAAGGGGAGCTTTATCCCAAATACTGGGGTTTTCTAATCTGCCGGAGCTATTAATTGGGTGCCCTCTCTGAAGCCTCCACAAGCTCTGTCACACTGGATACACACCCCAGAACATACACCCCAGACAGTGATACTGATACAAGGAAGCTAAAGCAAGAGCAATTACCCCTCAGTCTGGTTACTTGGTTCCCCTACCATCTGCAGGCCAGGGGCTCTGAAGCAGCCATGCTGCTGTGGCACCTCAGCCAGTTCTCCTTCCAGGGGGTAAAGGCCAGACCACACTCCCAAACTCCCATATCCCAAAGTCCACACTGCACTGGCCTCTCACTTTGCCCTTAGCATCTATGGGTTGATAATGCTGGAAACTGTTAGAGCTTGTGGTGATCTGAAGTCTCTCCAGCCAGTGGCTGGTTGTGACCTCCACAAAGCTAAAACCTCTGGCTTGTGCGGTGCTGGGCTCAGCTCCCAACATGCTGCTCTGACTGCTTGCTGCTGGCCTATGGGGCTTTCTTCGTGGTAAGTTAGCTTCTCTCTGTCATTTTATGGGTTATGTAGCTCCAAAGTTTGTTTAGAGTAATTTTTTACATGAATAGGAGGAGGTAGAAGCTGAAGCAAAGTTAAGTCCTGTTTCTACTTTACCATCTTGACTCTCCCAAAACAGTATTTTCAAGGAATCTTAGAACTAGGAAGACAATAGAAGTCAGTGAGTCATATTTGTAAATCAAAGCAAAAATAACTTCTAGAATATCCCTGTCCAGCAATCATTCATCTTCTGCTTTAACACTTTCACTGAAGGAAGCCCTCCTTTTCACAGAGCCTTTTTCATTAGATTCTTCTAATTATTGGAAAGTTCTCTTTATTTTAAGCAAAATCTGTGTTCCTGTAACTTCCACTCAGTGGCTCTGCATCTGCTCTTTGCAGCATAATGTAACAAATTTATTTCCTCTTCACATGATAGTCCTTAAAATATTTGAATATTTCTGTCATAGTCCTGTTTCAAAAGTCAGACAAAACATCTCAAGGTATTTTAATCATTTCTTATACCCCATTCAAGTCCTAGTCCTATCACTAGCCTGCTCATGTTCCTCTGAATATATCACAGTTACAATATTCCTGGGCATTTTCAGTTTGGGATTTCAACCCAATAGCAACTAGCATTTATAAAGCACTCTAGCATTTCCAAAGCACTTAACAAATATCATCTTAGAAATAATAATAACCACCATTTATAAGTGATTTTAAGTTTATAAAATACTTTGTGAACATTGTTCTATTTAATCTTTACAACAATCCTGGGGGCTTAGGTGCTATTATTATTCCAGTTTCCATATGAGAAAATTGAGGCAGACTTATCCAAGCTTTCAGAGCTAGTAAATGCCCAAAGTGAGATTTGAACTAACGTCTTCCCGACTCCAGGTCCAGAACTTTATTTACCATACCACCTGGCTGCCTATCAGGAAGTGATGGGTAGATTCTATTTTCATTTTTCCCTCCTGTTCTAATAGATCTAAACAGTTTAATTTTATTTTTTTAATATAGCATACAGATTTTGTTTATTTGTTTGGTCATGGCTTTTATGGAATCCAATCATTTTTAAATTTTCTTTCCTGTGTTTATTTTCTAGGCCCATAGATTTTGATAATAGATATCTTACAAGTTCTTCTAATTATTCTTTTTTTTTCTATTTTGTTCTAATATAACTTTTTTCCTTGGTATATTCTTTAATTCTGTCTGCTACATTCTAGTTTTTTCAGAGTAAGAGTTTTTGCTTTATGTCCCTAAAATGTTTGTTATACTTCCATTTTCCTGCCTTAAGAGCTCCAGTTTCATTATTTTTTTTAATTTCTTGTTTCATTTCTTCCAACCATTCTTGGAGTTCTTTTGGCCAAGCTCTTCTTTTTGCTAAGCTTCTACTTCTACTAGTGTTGTTACTCTTTTTTTTTTTTTTTTTTTTAGGTTTACCTTCTTGAACTTCCCTTAACCCATATTATTTCTTCATCATGTTTGGAGGAGTTCCACCCTAGGCCCCATTTATTCATATTTCCAGAATCAGACTGTGCTTTTGAGTCAATGCTAGGCTCCACTTTCTTCTATTCTCATGATTTTGCTGGGCAGATTGGTACTGATCCTCTTCTCCTCTGTTCTGTTTGCCATGGCCATTGCAGTTCTTTTTGGAGTGGCTGGGATCTTGCTTAGCTCTCTGATGCCATCACCAGCTCTAGCTTCTCTGACTCTGTAGCCCAATAAGATTGCTGCCCTTAAACCCATCTCCTTCCATAATATCCTTGGGAATTGGATCCTTCCTCTACTATAGTGCTGAGAGACTTCAATTGTGTATCCTAGATTCCACTGGCTTCGGGCCTTTTTCCAATTTCCTTTGTTGTAAAAGTGCTGTTTAGATCCCTTGTCTCATTGAGTGATTCCGAATGCCTCCAGGCATGTAATATTTGACTGGGTCTCTCATTGTTAGAATACTTGAGGCTACTTCAACACCATGTCCCATTGTTTCAAACAGGTTTGGGTTATATTTCCAACCACCTTGAGTTCCAGAGTTCATAGTTATAGGAGCTCATGTTGGCTTATCTTGGTATGTTCTCCATCAGAGTTCCAACAGGCTTCAAGTCCCATTTAATGAAAGTCAGGCTGGTCTCTGATTGCCCAACCCACCACCATTTTCAGATTTCAGGCTTTTGGTCCTATTTACTTGGGATTGAGCTGGTTTGAAGACTATTGATGCTTACCTGCTCAGAGTACTTATAGGCTTCAGTGTCATAGTTTCAACTGGTTTTAGTTAGTTTCCCATAAATGTAGCCCTAAGAATCCATGGGTTTCTGGACACCTTCTTGTGTGGCCCTAGACTAGAGAGGGGAACTTACTGGTCTTTCTCTTTGATATTTAAGATGGATGTTTCTTCAGGGTTCTTTTTATGTTGGAAGCCTGTAAGTAAGGGTGGATTCCATAATTCAAGAATGTTTTACATTAGATGGTCTCTGGGACTAGTTGCAACACTGAAATTGTGTGAATCCGTGAATGGTGTTCAATAACGTCATAAGTTCTTTATATCCCATGAAAGAAGAATGAATGAAAAGTGTTATAAGCACACATTTATATAGAGATTTATACATGTATGTATTTATGTATGCACAAATGCACATATGTATTCATGCATAGACATTTATACACACAAATATGCCATCTCTAGCTTTTAATGTATTGTAATTTTTTCCAGATATTAATAATTTTGAATTGATTTTAATACAACAAATTGGAATTTATTTGGACAAAGAAAAGTCTTTCAAATTTGCACAGGATCTTATAGAACAAATCTTGTCATGTCACATAACTTCTATGACAGAATGTCAAGTTATCTTAAAATTATCTACTTTCTTAATGCAGCTTCTGTTTTTTCACTGCTTTCTTTGTCTGATATATAGCTCAAGGTAATCTGCTATGTTCATGTTGAAATGATAGTCATTAACAAGTGTCTACAACCCTTTGTAATGAAAAGCAACATTTTATTTTTATTCTTTCTAAATCTGATGCAAGCTGTCAGGTCACTCAATATGAATGTTGTGTTTTTTTCTTTTTTTTTTGGTAACAAATTGAATGTCACTCTTTAAAAAAAAAGTATGACAAAAATGACCTTGTGGATATTACTATTTTAGTTACTATCATTCATGATCTTTTAAGGTGTTTCAGCTGAAGAAAATCATTGAAATATCTGATAAAGTCAATTATAGGGGAATGAATTTATTTATTCAACATATAGTTCAGAGAATCATAAATTTAGGAACATTGGATTTGGTGCCAGAGGACTTGGATTTCAACCTCAATTTACTTCTGTAAAAGGCTTTTTTTTTCTATAAAGGATAAGTCAATGAAACCAGTCAGAGCTGAATGACAGCAAAGTAACCACATGGGCTTCTCTAGTTTGAGTGCTACAACAAATTTGTAATTTTTTATACTTTGTTTTCCCTTTCAGTTTACCAGGTAAAATTATATTACTGACTTGAATATTTACTACATGTCAGTGTTATTATAGAAACTCTGCTTTATATCTAAATAATCTGCTCATTTAAAAAATTAAACTATATAGAATATTGACAAAAAGAGAAGGAATAGACATAATGTTTTATAACATTAATATTATCCAAACAGTGTCTTTACTTCTCTAGGATCTATAAGAGAATCATTTTACAGATGTTTCTCAAATGATTTATTTTGTTTGAGAGTATTTTATAATTCTTAGAGTTAGGGAGGAAAGCTTGACCTTTTTAAGAAGTCTTTGTCAAGAAGTGACACATGTGAGCAGGATCCATGTTACAAAATGGAAATTAATCATTAATTAGGAGAGAAGATAAATTGAATAAGATAGGAAAATGCTTCTGAAGCACCATCCTAAATAGGAAAAGGCCGTCAGAAGGGAGTCAAACCGGAGATACAAGTATATTGTATTATTCCAACTTGAGTTTTCTTTTAACTAAGCATGTGGTAGAAAAAAAGGCAGAAATTATTAGCTCAGAATTATGTATGTCAAGTATGGTTTTTATATGAATGAACTTGAAGTCATTTGTACTTCATATGGGGATCAAAAGAAGCAGAGATCCATGGGTCATGATGGCCAAAAATATCCTTTGTTTAACACTCAATATTCTCTGTCCTTAACTAAACTAGTTTGGGGACAGAAAAGAAGGTGTTTCCAGGATGATATCTGAAGCTTTTTTTCAAGCAGGTGGAATAGTGTTGAGCCTATACTTTAATGGCATTTCCTGAGTCACAACTAGACCACTAGACTAGAAAAAAAAATTTTACTTTATTCAAAGTAAAATAAGACTCCATTCTCTCCCCCACCCCCAAAGTAGAAAGAAAATCTTACTTAATGAAGGTTGATAATTTTTATTAGAAATGTTCAGTGTATACCTAGGTATTTCTATTCCTTTGCATTTTTCTCTAGAGTGTCAATTTTTTAAAGTGAAAATTTTCTGTGTATCTACATATATTTTTATTTCAGCACTAAGTATGAAATCTTTCCTTTTTAGAAAAAGATTCATTGATTGCACTATTTACTACCTACTTGCCTCTATCAATTATCTATGCCTAGCTAATTTTTTCTGGTTCAAGTAACTGAAACTGTCCTTCATTATCCTTCTAAATTTCAAATGCTAGATAATTTTTGTTGCATTTGTTATTTAGAATAATGAAACTAATATTTTTTTAGGGCAATTGGGGTTAAGTGACTTGCCCAAGGTCACATGACTAGTTTTTGTGTTAAGTGTCTAAGGCCAGATTTGAACTCAGGTCCTCCTGACTTCAGGGCCAGTGCTCTATTCACTGTACCACTTAGCCACCCCTGAAATGAATATATCTTTAACAAATTATAATAGCATACTTCTAGGTATACACATCAAAATCTCAAACGACCAAAATCTCAGTGACTCAAAGGACTATGGAAAGAAGTATGATAAGTATCAGCAAACTCCAATATACACATTTAATAATAATTGCTATTTATATTTAGCAATGAGATTTATAAAATAGTTTACCTACATTATATCATTTGATTAAGCAGAAGAAGTGCTAAATGATTTCTTTTAGAAAATATATGATTGAAAGAAGTGAATCAAACATGTAGTCAGAGCAAGGCTAAGGACTATATTGGTCTGTAAAGGATAAAGAACTGCATCAAGGAATATTTCTAATAGATATGAAGGATATATAGGAGAGCAAATAGGAGAATCACACAGGATAGTAAGGTAGGGAGGGGTTATGATGTGTATTGTAGACATAGTACCCACATCAATGAGATTTTCATTCTACATAAGTTAAATTTAGTTGCTTAAGTTTAGTTATTTAAGTTATAGTTATTTACATTTTCCAATTGGTTTACTTGAACTTTTGAATACTTGAGGTTTTTTGTTTTGTTTTGTTTTATTTCATTTTTGCTTTTTGGAGGGGAGAGGGCTGGTCAGTTGGAGTTAAGTGATTTGCTCAAGGTCACATGGTTAGTAAGTATGTGTCAAGTGTCTGAGGTCGGAATTGAACTCAGGTTCTCCTGACTCCAGGGCCAGTACTCTATTCATTAAGCCACCTAGCCACCCCCAATACTTGAGTTTTTGACAATTAAATTTATTGTCATTTATTAAATACCATTCATATACTGGTAGACATGGGCTATTCAAGATAAAAGCAAACTCTTCCTAAGGAGTTTAGAATTATGATGGGGAGGTATAACGCGCAACAACATGCACATGATAACTGAAAGCTAAAATTAAAAGTACTAATTCAAGAAGTTTGTTATTTCTACTGGAATCAAACAATGTGAAGCAATACCACAATGCAATATACTTTAGAAAAATCCACTGACACCTCTGTTGGGAAAGAACTGTGAGGCTGAAGTTAGGCATCCACATTGACACTCTCTCAAACTCCCTAACCTCCCAATTCTTCAGCCCCTTTAATTTCATGACCTACTTTTTTTTTCACTTCATGTCAGCCAGGCATAAGATATCACCATTAGCCACAAGTGTCCTGCTTCCTTAATGAGAAACTGACATTTCTCTCTATGCCCATAACCTCCTATCATACCAGCCCTACCTTTTCTAAATCTATTCTTCACCCTAATTGAGATTTCCAGTTCTTCTACCGCTTAGAGCTTTCTCAAGCTATTAAAGCTGCTCTGGCTTCATTCCTTCCCTTTCAGTCTTGACTATATACAGTTAAGCCATTTCGAATCTACCCTGTCTTCTACTCTTAAATCACTTTTTCCATTTTTCCTCTCATAATTCATCTCTTGCTGAATCTTATCATGGATTACTTCTTCTTCCTCCTCTGTTCCTATTTACTAACTGCTGAACAAACTGAAGGAATTTATACAACTTTGATTTCAGGGTATCTTATAAACATATGTTATCTCACTAGATGACTAGATGCATACCACAAGGCAATGCTTTTATTCCTCCCTAACTCATTCTCCATATCACTCCTCCTTATGCTATTCTAAAACTTATCTTATTTCCTCAAACTTTTCATATCTCCCTCTCCCCCTTTTTTTCCCTGAGTTGAGGACTTCATATCTTACTTTACTGGAAATTTCAATTACAGATTTCTTCATTACGATGCTCCTTGACATAGTCTCCTACTCTCTCCTCTTTTGTCCCCTTGCCAAAGCTGTGTCCTTTAATTAGGCCCTTGGTTTCATCCCCTGCTATCTTCCTCAACAGATTACAACCTCAATCATTAAGCATTCAATTGAAACTACTTTCACCAAAGTCATCAATTGGTAATAGCCATTACTAATCATTCTCAAACTCTCTGCTGTATTTGACATTACTTACTACTCTTTCCTCCTGTATCCCCTGTCTCTGAGTTTTCATGATACTACTCTCCTAGTTTTTTCTATTCATCTGCTCCTTCTCCATCTCCTTTGCCAACTCTTTATCTACATTCTATATAATGCCTCTCAAATGTGGGTATTCTCCAAGGTTCTATTATAGATCCTCTTCCCTCTCTCTATACTCTGGCTCTCTGCTTTTGGAGAAGTCACTTAACTATTTTAGGCCTAATTTTACTCAATTTGAAAATAAGTTGTAGAGTTCCTTAGAACTCTAAATGTTCTATATTCTCTAAATATAGCCCTTTTCCTTATCCCTAATGGCAAAATGGCAATACAACATTCCTTGTTTTCACTCAAATATATTCCAGTTCCAAAATAATAAACCCTTAGTAGGCTTTAGCTGATCACAAATGCCTTGCCACTCACCTCTCCAATTTCCTCTATGTTAGTGAATTTCTATTCATTATGATGATTTTTGGCCATTTAAAAAATATTTTTAGTTCATCAAGCCCCTCCTTATATCACTTGCTTCCATTCCCAGCCTGGACTTCATGGTCAGTAATGTTATGCTGACCAATACTCTTGATTCCTTCTTGACATTCAAAGAAGCAAAATTTATGAAGCACATATAATTTCAGGCATTATTCTAGTCATTTGAGATATAATAAACAGTCCCTGATCTCAAATAACTTGCATTTTCCTGGGGATATTATCTATAAACAAATATGTGTATTCACTGGGAAGCAGAGAGGTTATATGTTCAGAAATTAAGGTCATCAAAAACAAAGATATCAGTAGTTTTAAATAAAAGAAGATAAATTTTTAAAATCAATAAAAAGGAAAGGAAAGGAAAAAACCCTCAGCTCAATCAGAGTTAACAACATGATGTAGTACCCCAAATAATCAATACAATGTTAGATTCCATTAATTATAAAAATTTAATTCCAAGAAAAAATTAAGCCTACAGTATTTTGCACTGATCCGATCACATTTTGATTAATGTGTTTGGTTCCAAGTATCATAATTTGGAATTTATTGACCAGAATAGTAAAGGGACTTGAAACCAAGTGGAATGGTTCTTGTCCTTCTTTCTTGAAGAGGACAAAAATGATACCTCTATATCAGAGTCAAGGTATAGTATGTCTTATTGTGGCTGATCAGATCAATATGAACTTAGAAGACTACCACCAGTCAGGTACAAATAGTCCAAATGAACATTTGGAGTGGAGGTGTCTTTAAATTTGCACCTTTCATGTTTCTCTTGAGCTACTACAATTCTGCTTTGCTCATAGAACAAATCACCTTTTTTGATGCAAGAACACCATGTTTGGTGTTCCTTTGCCAGCATCTCCCATGTCATGAAATCTGTTCCAAAGATCTTCAGAAAGACCTTGAGAGTGTCCTTGTGTCACTTCTTTCTTCAGACCACGATGTGAGTACCTTCCTTTCATTAATTCTCTGTAAAATAGTATTTTAGGCAAACATGTTTGGCATCCAAACAATGAGAAATAATTAAAGGAACTGGAGGAAGATATTTAGCTCAAATTTAGAAATGGCAACATGATAGATTTATAAAGTACTGTCATGAAAAATAGATTTGTTCATTTATTCTGAAAAGGCCAGAATTAGAAACAATGGAGCAATTGTAAGTTATTGTACAGGTAGGGAAAGTTTGCTTAATGGAAGAATTTTCCAATAATTAGAAGTATCTGATGGAAGAGCCTACCTGTGAAAAGAGGAAAATCAGTGGAAATATTCAAATGGGAACTGAATGTTAAGGCTTTTCAATAAATGAAATGACCAGCAAGCATGTATTAAGTAAATGCTGGCATTCTGTGAGATATTTGGGATACAAAGAAGAAAAAAAGAGACTCCCTTTTCTTAATTAACATATTCTACTGATGGAAACAATGTTTATATGAATACACACATATACATATACACACATATGTGTTTGTGTATATACAGACATAGCAATTAAATTCATGATAAATTGTGAAGGTTTTGATGAGTTCAAAGATACAGTGTTTATGCTTATGATAAAGCCAATAGGAAGTGACATGCTCAGACTTTGTCTTAGGCAAATTAATATTAATTAGTTGAATCCGTGAAAGCTGAGGCCACTGTGAAAGGACATAGAGTGAGAAGAGGGCCAAGAACACAGATTTAGGGGACAACTTTGGTTAGGAGGTCAAATGTATATGATGATGCAACAAAAGAGACTGAGAATAAACAGGGTCAGAGAAACAGGAGAACCAGCATGAAACAATGTACCAAAAGTTGAAAGAGGAAAGAGTTTCTGGGGAAGGAGATGGTCATCAGTAATAAAAACTAGAGAGAGGTCAGGCAGGATAAAGATTATGGTTACTCCAAGCCTTTTAATCAAATCCCCAAACCTGAGTAATTTTTATTTTCAACTCATACTTCTCAACTGTTGAACACTGTCAAAGAAAAATGTTGACTAGATGCTCTACAAATTCATGCCAACTTCACCTAGGGCCTCAGGGTCTCAGTAAATCATTCATATGATGATTCCCTCCCATATTTCCCATAATTACTTTTCCAGCCAACAGTTTTCTACACTACTCAATACTATATCCAGAGTTGTGCTGGAAACAGTTCAAACTGGCTCATGAGACTAATTGTTATATTTTCAGTATGAGCTCTTATAAGAAATCAGTAAGTGCTACAAATCAGTATTTTCTTTGTTGTTTAATTGATTTTCTAATATTAAAGTAATGGAAGAAATGTTAATAATGCAAATTAAAATTGTGTCACAGGTACTTTTTTGCGGGGGGAGGGAAACCAATTGTTAAACATTTACCAAATACTACTGATCATATTTCACCCTGTAGCAGTAAGCACCCCAGCATCCCCAGGGTGGCTGCCAAAATAGGTTCTCAGATCTGCTTTTAAAGGAAAGCAACTCAAAATGGGTTAACAAGCTTACTTTAATCAATCAAACATATATAGTTTACCTAGTTCAGGGGAAAATGGTCAGCACCCCAAACTTCAGAGTATACAGACAGAAATTACAAGACAGAGAAACAGAATAGATAGGTTTCCAAACTGTCCAATCATTACATCTATATCAAATCACACTTACCAGAGAGGGGGTAAACATCTGGGTTTTCAAAGCCGGGGGGTTCTCAATGGATGCCCAGAGTCTCATCTTGTCAAATCATACAACACTTCTCAAAGTGAGCCCCAAAGCAAAACCTCACATCAGGGATTATATAGCCTTCTCCTGGGTCAGAAAATGTAACCATCCTCTTGACCCACTGCCCAATCACACAGCATCAAGGTGTGGGCATTCCTGAAAACCAAGCCTCCAGCCATAGGCTTCATGTAACCACATGAAGCCTATTAGGGGCCAGAGTATATTTTCAAATCAAGGAAGGTTCTCAGAATCTCTTAAATCTATCAAAGGGCCTAAGGGCAGGGAAGATCTTTAAATTTGCATTTCCATTACACACCCCAGCTGTTGCCTCTGTACAGATACATTTGTTTCTTTTATCTGATGAGAAATCTGAGTTCATGCAATATGAGGTTCTTTAATTTCCCTCCTCTCCATGTTGAAATTTCTCTTGAAATTCACTTATCTTTTTTTTCTCTTATAAAGAGTAAGTGATGTACCATCTTCTTTCCAAACTTAAACCTTCCTGTTGTTTCTTTGATCACCTCCCCTTTAATATTATCATGGTCCTTGATCCAGCAATATTATATTGTTTATTGTGTCCAACTCTTTATGATGCTGTTTGGGGTTTTCATGTCACTAGAGTGGTTTGCCATTTCCTTCTCCAGCTCATTTTATAGATCAGGAAACAGAGGAAAATAGGGTTAAATAACTTGCCCAGGGTCACACAGTAAGTATCTGAGGCTAGATTTGAACTCAGGAAGACAAGACTTCCTGCCTCCAGGGATAGCATTCTATACACTGGGCCACCTAGCTGCTTACCAATATTTGACCCTCTCTATTTATCTTCAATCCCTCCTCTCAAAAAAAAAAAAATCCAATCCTAGTAATTATAGACATTCTATGCTTTCAACCATGCAAGAGGGAAAATAAAAACAAAACCAGAAAATTTTCCCCTGGTCCCAGTAACATCTCAAACTTTCTTCCTATCTTTTTCCTTTTTTACTAAATTTTTTTTCTTAAAAATATATTCTACACTTACTGATTCTTTCTTGACTTGGGATTTTTATCTACACAAGGAGCTCCCGTGAAAAGCTTCCTCTATCAATATAGATACTTCCTCCCTCCCCCATCTCTGCAATGTGTAATCTTCAGGCTGTAAGGCACTGAGAAGTTAAATGTCAGCCAAGATCAAACAACCAGTATGTGTCAGAGGTGGGTTTCTTTAGGATCTTTCAAAATGACTTCTGTCTTACCCCATTCCCTGGACTGAAACTTTCTTTAAAAAAAAAAAAGTCATTAATGTTCTCCTACTTAAATTCAATGGTCTTTTTCATCCTTCTGTCAAATAATTCTTTAAGGACCTGCTGATCAAAACACTAGGAACAGAAGAGGATGTCCATTTGATGACTCCTCCAATTTCCTCCTTGACTTTGAAAGAAGAACACAGGAAGTGGCTCTATTAAAAGGTGACTTAGATGTAACTGGGAATACCCAGCTAATGACTAGGAAGGCAGAAGTGGAGATTTTCAGTCTTTTATTAGAATGGTAGAGAGGTTGGGAATATCAATGTTATATCTTTGCATTTCTGATTTTGAATAATAAAATTACTTCTATTTATAATGTAAATTTGTATTCTTTTAGGTGATACAAAGTTTAGATTAAGGTAAAAATATTGATATGGTAGTGCAATAAGAGCCAACTTAGACAAATTTATGAAATATTGCATTAGGGTTTCCTTTATATTTTCCACCCTAGATTGATCTGAAATAGAACCCAGACAATTCCAAGGAGGCTAGGTGTGAACAAAGATCCAAGCAGGCCACCTACATCTGTAAAAGAGGTGAGTGGGCTTGGCCTGTCCATATCTACCCATCTTTCTACCTGCAGTACCCATGTAAGGACAGGTGCAACTCTACAGAGACAAAGTATCTGTGCCTGTGTCCCTTACATATGTTTGAATATAAGGTTTCTTGATGAATGTAAGAGAAAAGAGTAGGCTTTCATAAATAATTTTCTAAAGACAGTGACATCTTCATAGTCCTATAATATAGATTGAAAAGCATATAGAATGCAAGATATCACTGTGTTTACTGTTTTGCTAATACTAGACAGAATACATTTTAAAAATATATGTTCTAGAATTTTTGCCATGAATCAAAGTGAAATTGCCAGTTTCAATTTTGAGGACTCCATCCTTTTCCTAGTCTTTGAAGATTGGGCTAACATTTGTCTGATTCCAGTCTTGCAGCACTTCCTCTGGTATCAACAATTTTTCAGACTGCTGACAGAAGCTCAGTAATCATATCTGACAGTTCTTTCAGTTACCTGCAATGTAGCTTGTCTGGGCCTGGTGACTTGTAATCACAAAGAGTAACTGGGAACTCTTTTACCAGTTTCTTGTTTACAGTTCCCTATTAACCATTTTTGGTTTCTGTTTCCTAGTTCAGAGTATTTACTTGACTGGAAGAAGAGCCAGTAAAGAATAATTCTGCCTTTTCTCTGCCTTCCACTATCATCACTATATCTATAACTATCTCATTTTCTTGGCTCTGTTTACTTCATTCTGCATCACTTTTTGTAAATATTTCCAGGGTTCTTTATATTTTTTTATTTCCTGGACATATTAGATTCATGGTATAATCATGCGCCACAATGCACCTAACTATTGCCCAGTTTCTGGGCACCTTGACAGCATGGTAATATTCTATTACATTCATATATCACAATTTGTTCAGCAATCACCCAAACAATGGACATCTGCTCTGTTTCCAATTCTTCGCTATCACAAAAAAGTATATATAAGGATTATCTTCTAATCAATGACCTCTTTGTAGCATAAGGAGCATTAACATTTTAGTCATTTTATTTGCCTGATTCCAAATTGCTTTGCAGAATGGTCATACCAATTCACAGCTCCACTAAAAATGTACTAGTGTACCTCTTACCTTAACCCCACTAACACTGACTGTTCCAAACTTTGGTCAACTTTGCCAGCTTACAGGGTGTGAGGTGACTGTTTTAATGTATATTTCTCTTATTGTTAATGATTTGGAACATTCTTTTATTTTATTTTATATATATATATTTTTTGCTTTTTGGGAGGCAATCGGGGTTAAGTGACTTGCCCAAGATCACATGACTAGTTTTTTGTGTTAAGTGTCTAAAGCTGGATTTAAACTCAGGTTCTCCTGACTCCAGGGCTGGTGCTCTATGCACTGTGCCACCTACCTGGCCTGGAACATTCTTTCATGACATTATTAATAGATTGAAGTTCTTCTTTTGAGAAGACTGCATGCATTTTCACTGGCTCTCTCTTCTACATGTCTTTTACCTTCAACTGCCTTTCAGATGTCTCAAACTAGAAGTAGACATCTTAAACTGAACATGCCCCAAACTGTATTCATTATCTTTCCCTCTAAACCCACCCTGTCCCCACTCAACTTTGCTGTTACTGTAGAAAGCAACATCATCATCTCAGGCTTACAACCTAGGAGTCATCTTAAACTCCTCACTATCTCTCATTCCCCCATATCAAAAGACTGTCGATTAAATCTTTGTAACAACTCTCAAATATTCACCCTTCACTCCTGACACAGCTACCACTCTGGTACAAGCCCTCATCATCTCATGCCTGCACTATTGCAATGGCCTATTGTTGGGTCTGTTCCTCAAGGATTTCCTCAATTCAATTCATCCTGCATTCAGTCACCAAGTGATTTTCCTAAAGCAGAGGTTTGACCATGTCACCCCCCTCCTCCTCAATAAATTTTTGTGACTCCCTATCACCTCTAGGATCTAATATAAAATTATCACCCAAAGCCCTTCATAACTTATCCCCCTCCTACCTTTCCAGTATTTGTATACCTTATTCCTTACCATTTACTCTTCATTCTATATCTTGGTTCCAGGAATTTTCTCCATGCCTGGAAAGTTCTCCTTCCTCATAGCTACCTAATGGCTTTCCTACCTTCCTTTAAGTTCCAACTAAAATCCCATCTTTCACAGGAATTCTGTCCCAACACTTCTCAATTATAGTGTTTTATGTCTCTTAATCATTTATTATTTATCCTTATAGATATCTTGTCTGTATGTATTTGTTTCTTTATAGTCTCCTCCATTAGGGAGAGGGATTATCTTTTGCCTCTTTTGTATTCTCAGCAGTTAGCACAGGGTCTGGTGCTTAATAAACATTCATTGACTGACTGATTCTATTTCTTGTCTGGATATCAACCCTGAAAAGAAAGTCTATCTCTCTGTTCAAAAAATGTCGAGAAATGGAGGATTTAAAAACTCCCAGGGGGGTTCAACAACTTATTAGTACCTTCTCATTTTTTCTTCCCCTGACCATTATTGATAATTCCCTCTTCTACTGTTGTGTGTAAATTAAAATCCTGATTGCTTAGCACATAATAAGTTATTTGTAGGGGATAGCTCCACCACTTATAGGAAAATCTTCACAGTATATACTCTAAAAGTTCAGGAAGTTTTTGATTATTTTGTTCATATATTGTTCAATATTTGTTCAATAACTCCTGTTCAAAATTGTTCAATAACTCCACATTATCCATCAAAATCTAAACTCCTTAGTTTTAGGTCATTTATAGTACTCCATCATCTGATTCCCCACCTTATTTAATTTTAACATGTATAGGATATGTATAAGATAGGTTGGAAGTTATTGAATATAAAACAAAATATCATGATGTATATATTTACTTTCTTAATTAAATTAATAGTTACAAAGAATATCAAATGGATAATCCATAAAAATGCAGGCAACAACAAATTATAAACAGGAAAACAAATGAATATTTTCTATGTTTATGTTCTTTTTGTTAATAATATTTCTTTGTAATGACAGTTAATATTTGACTAAATCTTCTAGAATCCAGTGAATGAAAGAAGATTAAAACAAGTTATTTAGGTAGTGGTCCATTTATATTATTGAGGGAACTTAAGACTATATTCTTTGTACCATATCAAAATAGCCCAATTTTAACAAATGGTTATTACTAATAAACTTTATCCTTGAAAATTCCATTCTGGGGCAATGACAAGGTAAAAACAAAATAAAAATGGTAGTAATTGCAAATTTCATCAATATCAACATGATGGGTTTTTAACAAAGTATCATTTACAAGTGTAGTATCCAGCAAGACTCTTAATAAATGGCTGCTGAATAAAAATAAACAAATATAGAACCATAGAAACTGACTACATCTTCTGGAGAAAATTTTTTAAAAGACTTATTGAAGCCTTTTGTTCTTTACTTTCCAGTCACTTCAGAATTTACCCCCTGCCATCTGCCACTCCCTTACCTTGTAAGCTTTCTTTTGTAACAAAGAACAAAGAAAAATAGTTTAGCAAAAACAACCAGTACAGTTTCTGACAGCATATGAAGCATTCTACAACCATTTATCCTTCTGCACCTCCAACTGAAGTAGAAAAATATTTTTCCTTAATTCTTCTCTGGGTACAAACTATTCTTCTAATTACCCAGTATTTGGTTTATTTGTTATTCCTTTCCTTCACATTGTTGTAGTCACTGAATATTGCTTTCTTGCTTCTGCTTATTTTACTCTATAAATTGTGCCATAATCATAGGATTTGTAAAGTAATGATGGTTTGTTATTGAGCTTCCAATCACTAACAGAGGTAAGGATCTACCCTAACATGCCTGAGTGGTGCCCCAGGTATGGCATAGTTCATAGCTCAGATCTTTTAAAGAGGAAGTAGCACAGCATGTGGATGCTATTCAATGTTGCTGTAAAGGGTAGTTCAGGAATTAGTCCAACAAGTAATCAAATTAGAATTGGTTTACATAGGGGAGCCAGGAGATTTCTATAGTTCTACATTATAAAGTAGCTGTTGTGATTCAAACAGTTTGCTTTCTGTTTTATAGGACTTCATTATTTAGAGTTCTTGGGGATCAAGGAATGTGTATGCCAACTAAGCTTAGAACACAAATCACCTTTGCAGATAAAAAGTTAATATACAAGTTCATCTGCACTAATTAACAAAAATAGCATATTAGGAATTGGTCAAATATATAAGTAACAGATTAAAAATAGCTTTCAACAAATAACAACTGAACAAAAAGTTAAATAGTAAACAGATTGAATTCAATTGTCCCCAGCACTGCTGTGAGTTTTGCAGGAAGGCAGCAGCACTTTTAATGGATGAATGAAAAGAAAACAGTCATTGCAAGCATAATATGTGGTTAGCACTGTACTAAGTGCTGGAGATAAAAATATAATAGTGACTAATTCTTACTTTCAAGAGCTTATATTCTAATTGGTGTATATAATGAGGGGGAGGTGTATCGATGTTTGGTGATTAGAGGAGGGGAAGCCAGGGGGCAGATGGGAAGAAGATGGTCAGGTTGGAAGATAAAGTAGGACCTCCTCATGTTCACTGTAATATTTTAGCCCAGATGAACTCTATTCTAGACCACAGGACCTAGCCACTTGATTCTTTTCAAGAAGTCAGAAATCAGGAAGGAATCTGTCAATTAGTTTAAGGTTCAAATAAGTTCAATTAAGATCCAATTTTACCCATATACAAACCAACCAATTCGTTGAAAGGGAGCATATTATCTAGGAAAAACAAGACTATCTAAAAGACCATAGGGTTATCCAGCTGGAATAAGTGTTATGTTTTACTCCAATTCTTTCGTTTTGTGAAAGAAAAATCTAAAACCAAAACAGGTGAAATTACATCTCCCACATCAAGAAAGTACTACATAACAGAGCTAATCCTAAGAATGCAATGCTAAGAATGAATTATATATAGCTATTAGTATATTTTGAATTGGGATATGGTTTTGTTTTACAGAGAGAAGAAAATGAGAAAGTGCGATCATAAAGGTTAACCAGATTGGTAGAAAAAAGGTACTTCTGAATTTTTGAGGTAAAGAAAAAGTAATTTCCTTATCAAGTATATTTCCATACCATATTTTGAGAAAATCATGGTAATGTCACTAAAGATGTGTATATGTGTATGTATGTGTATAATGTAGATAATGTAGTGCATAGAGCACTAGAGTCAGAAAGATCTGAGTTCAAATCTCGCTTCAGCAGTGTGACTATGGGCAAGTCACTTAGCCCTGTTTGCCTCAGTTTCCTCACCTGTAAAATGAGCTGGAGAAGGAAGCAGAAAACCATTACAGTATCTTTGCTACGAAAATCCCAAATGAGGTCACAAAGAGCTGGACACAACTAAAATGACTGAACAACAACAAAACAACATTTATACATGCATGTATATCTATGTATATTTGTGCATATGTATATATGCATACATATATTTTCATATATATACAAATATATTCATATACATACACAATAGACTGATAATACAATAACATTATGTGGCAAAGAAGTCACAAAGTAAAGAATTGTGATATCTGTGTAGTAAAGGAATGGGTAGAATATGATAGTAAGTGAGATTGGTTGTTAAGAGACCTGGATGTGCATTAGGATTTTGCCATTTACTAGCTGTTTAATCATGAGAAAGTTGATTAATCTTTTTGAGCATCAGTTTTCTTATCTGAAGAATGGAGATAAAAATATTCTACCTATCTCACAAGTTGTTGCAAAGAAAGCCTTTCTCGGGGTGGCTAGGTGGCATAGTGAATAAAACACCAGCCTTGGAGTCAGGAGGACCCAAGTTCAAATCCAGCCTCAGATACTTTTTACTAGATGTGTGACCTTGGACAAGTCACTTAACCCCAATTGCCCTGCCTTCAACCCTCCAAAAAGAAAAAAAAGAAAAGCTCTTCTGAAACTAAAGTGATAAATGAGTGTTATTATTAATGAATAATAAGAATTGCTTAACTTTATGAGAAACACTGTATTACCTGCCATACTATAATTAAAATATGAAATTAATGGCATAGTCCACCTTCAAGAATTTTCTAATAAGCAATACAATCTATCTTGAATTACACTTTAGTAAGCTTTTCATAACTGTAATTTCTGACATTACCTAAACAACACTCCATATAACTACTGCTCTTGAAGTGGAAGTTAGTTAGCAAAGGTGGGTAGGAGATACAATGTATTGCTTACTGGGCCTGATATCAGGAAGATTTGAGTTTAAATTTAGCCTCAGACACTCATTAGTTGTGTGATATTGGACAAGTCACTTAATCATTACTTGCCTAAATTTCCTCAAGTTTAAAACAGGGTTAACAATAGCACCTATCTCACAGTTATTGTGAAGATCAAATGACATATTTGTAATAAGACCTGACTCATTGTAGGTCCCATATAAATGCTTACTACTTTCCCTTCCCTGCCTTTCCCTTCCCTTTGCTTCTCTTCCTGAATAATAGATGACCCTGATAAGGTAGTTCAATAATCATTGGTATTGGGGGAGAAAATATTTTGATAGAAAATGTTAATGTACATGTGTAAAATACCTTTCAGGTCCTTATGGTTTCAGAAGGGAGAGCAGGATAAACACAAGGAGACTTCCTAAAATCAACATTAAGTGTATTCCTTCCTTTTTTTCCTGAGTGACCTAATACAGAAAAACAACTCCTCTATAACATATTGCCTTAGCCACTTGGAGTGGGAAGGGGACAATGAAAGTTTAAATGACTTGCAGAGACAAGGATTGAGTTCATCTTCCCCACTTCAAGGCTGGTCTTCTTTCACTATGATAATCAACATTTCTTTTTTTTCCATAATTCAAGAATTTTTTTTAAAGTCATTTATGCCATGAATTCATAGGGTATTGGTTCCAGCAGTTCAGGTTCCTTGCCATTAGTTCTCACAAAGTGTGCTTCTCTGGGTGGTACAAGCTGGTGTATCAGTTGGAACTGATGAGGGAAGGGTAATAGGTTCTACCAGGGACCCTGATCACTATCAGTGACCAGAAACCCTGCAATTCAGTCTGGAAAGAATTCACCAGGCTCAAGCAAACTTGGAAGCTGAGATTGTAAAATTTGTTGTTACACTGCACAGCACAGCGGGCAAGAGTTCTCAGGGAACCTGTAACCTAACAGAAGCCACAGGTATAGTTCTAAGGAGTCAAGACAGTAAATCAGGTGTCAATTATGCTAACTAGGTGAGTAAGGGTGGGGTTAGGGAGGAGTTAAGGAGTGGTCAGTGCTTAAAGGAACATGCACTTTTAATATCAACTGCACATGAGTATTGTCCATAATTCACTGGGAAATAGCCCAAGGCAGGGGGGCGGGGCTACCTGGAGGTGTGGTTTTAGGCCTGACTCGTTACTAAAGTCAACCCTCAGTCACGGCCACCCATCAATGTCATGTTTGACAAGATGGATGTTGGGAACCAAGGCTAACTGAGACTCAGCATGGGTATAATTGGCTAAGGAGTTAACCTGTAGATAGGGTTTTGAAGGATTCATGGTCAATCTGGCCACTCTACTAAAGGAGATTACATTTGCCTAAGCTAAAATGTTTATAGATAGTTTAGTGAAGGATTCATAGGTTATTGTTCCAAGCAGAGATAAACAGTTCATGAGTTGTTGCTGGGCAGAGTGCTGGCAGGGGGAAGGGGCAGAGTTAATGCTTTGAGACTGGGGGGGGGGGGGAAGTGTGATTTTACAGACTGCTTTTACAAATTGATTTTACAGACATAGATCCCAAAGCACCCCATTTACAAACTGATGTTACAAACTGATATTACAGACTGATATTACAAACCTAGATTGATGTTACAAATATATATCCCAAGCACCCCATCAGAACCAAGTGCCTTTTACTTAGGCGCCCTTCTGATCATTTTCCTTTACCTGCTTCAGGAAGCTGTCTCTGCTTTTAGAATGTTTAATCTACTCAACATGCACATTAATTCTCTTGGTTAAAATCTTGCCCTTAACCTATTTGTTTGGAAGAATGCCCATAGCATGTTGAGTATCATTCTAGTGCCATCTAGTCTTTCCATGATAACATTTTTGAGGTATTCCTTGATGAACTGTGCCCATACCTTTGATTTCTACAATATCACCTTTCTTGTGTATTCAGATGTACATAGTCAAGGGGAAAACATCATGATTTTTTAACAAGGCCTAGAAAACATGTACTGTGACCCTCTTCTTTTTCCTTTTGTGTTCATCATTTCGGTGACTCACTGGTATATAATGCAGCCAGTGGAAAGCTACATTTCTTATATAAGCCATTAATATTATGCCAATTTTGATGTTTTTACCAAAGGTGCTAAAACAGCTAAAAACACAGTTAAGAATCATATGAAAACTTATGACAAAGCAATGTATCAGTAAATAAAAATCATCAGAACTTTTCAGAGAAAGAAAACACAGAGATCTTTTGAGTCTACCTATATCATTTCTCTCCCAGGTTTTTTTAATGGGGGTGTTGGTATATTCTTTTTCCCAAGGGGAACTAACTGAATGACATTTTTCATATCTTCAACAACAAAAAATGAAAATGGAATTATCAACTATGATTTTAAGAAAGCACACACCACATGGAAGAAATTGCTTGTTAGAAAACATGTTCAATTTCATGAACATATTTTCCATAAAACATATTTATATTATGCATATATATGAACAAATTAAGATCATTGTGGTCTTAAAAACTGCCAGTAAAATAAATATTTAAAACCAAAAAACATCTCCAGATATCTCAAATAAATATTTTAAATCATAGACAGAACCTGTTTACAAGAAAGCCCATTGCCTTCCAAATATTCAAACTAGAATTCAATACTTTAATTTCTAGTGTTTCATATATAATATTCCATTATATAGTTCATTCAGTCAATAGAAAGTTTGTATTTTTGAGTAGTTTATCTAATTAACTGGTGAACTGTCTTATTTAAATGAATAACTTATAATGATCAACCAATTTGAATACTTAGAGAGGGTAGACTGTAGAGATAATAGTTATTCTGTTTCTCAATCTCTTAAGAGAACATCTATGCCTACTGGCCTTTCAAAAACTTTGTATATACAGATTGTCAGAATTTGGGTTTGACAGTCCAGAATATATTAGAATATGAAATAGGACATTTCACAACAGGAGTTCCAATTTACATACTTTTGCAATGTTGGATATAAATAGGCATTTAGATTTTTTAAATCTATGTGGATTGAATTGAAATGACCTAATAAAAACTTTTATATCAATGTAAAATTCCAAAATAATAGAATAATAAAAAATAATAACAATATGTTTATATTGAGTCTTAGGGTTTATGCGGTGTTTTTTAAAATTTTTTTACACCTTGTTGCCATCTGAATTTATCCCCATCTTGCAGATTGTAAAACTGAGGTACAGGTAAATTAAGTTTATATATGTATATATGGTTGGTTGTTGTTCTTCATTATCAAATACGAGCAAAATTATATCACTATGTTGAGGTCAAAATACAATGAGCTTTGAGAGTTCTGTCATTAGTTGGGTATAAATAGTCCATATGAATGTTTGGAGTGGCAATGTCTTTAAATTGGTGCCTCTCATCTTTCTTTTGATCTACTGCAAATTCTACTTCATTCATAGAGCACAGCACATTCTTTGATGTGGATAAACTATAGTGGGCAGTCTTGTGCCAGTGTCTAACATGTCTCACGATTGATTCCAAAGTTCTTCAGCAGTACCTTGAGAATATCCTTGTATCACTTCATCTGACCTCCATGTGAATGCTTTTCTTTTGTGAATTCACTGCAAAATGGTTTTTTGGGGGTTTTTTTTGGTTGTTGTTTTTTGTTTTTAGGCAAAGGTACATTTAAGATTTGAACAACATTGCCAGCCCAGTGGTGATAGGCTCTCTTCTGTAGAGTTTGAACACTTGTCAGTTCAGCTCGAGAAAGGACCTCGACCTCATTGTCCAACACCTTATCTTTCCAAATGATCTTCAGAATCTTCCTAAGACAATTCAAATATATACATTTCAACATATACATATAGAATATATTATTAATATGTGTTATATGGTATATTGTGTAAATACATATGTATATATAATATAGCACAGTGATATATCACATATATTATTAATATAGTAACAAGATTCACACATAACTTTCATATATATAGCTATATATCATGTATTTGCCTGTGCACATATGTATACATGCTCATAGACATATACATGCTTGCATATTATATACATATATATGCAATATGATACAGTAGAACTCTGGGTCTGGATTTGGGAAGTCATGATATCAGTTCCTATGTCTGATACTTAACTAGTTGTGTGACCCTGGGCAAGTCACTTAACCTGTTTGCCTCAGTTTCCTCATCTGCAAAATGGGAAGAAAAATGATACCAATCTCCCAGGGTTCTTCAGAATATCAAATGAAAAAAAAATAATTGTAAAGCACTTGGCACAGTGTATGGCACATAGTATGTTTTATTTAAATGTTAGCTATTGTTATTCATTATTATCATTGTTATTATTAATAGATATAAACCAACCATCAATCTACAAGAAATTATTATATACCTACTATGTGCTAACCACTACTAGGCCTAGATATGCAAAGAAAATAAAAGTACCTTTCATCAAGAAACTTTCAATTAATGTATAACTATATGAAAGTTCATCTGGCTTAATGACCATAGGGCTGGCTTCAGAGTCAGCAGAACCTTGATTCAACTGTAACCACTGACATATACTTTCTGTCTGACTGCCAGTTTTCCTAACCTCTCAGAGATACAGGCGGCTATCTGAAAGTACAAGTTGATGAGCAGTTAGAGATCTGACTCTGTAGAGGGAGCTTTCTCACCCACATAAAGTCACATATTTGGACCACAAATAATAATAGCATGGCTGGACAATCTCTGAAGTAAATATGCTGCTTCTCCCCTTCAGGTTTAGTGTAAATTGAGACCACTGCATGAACCTTTTGGGCCCATGCATGTAAGAATGCCTTCCAGGGTTTGTATTCAATCAACAAGCCAAAGTAAAAATCATCTGGGACCTCTGAGATTAGTCTTATTTCCATATGCAAATTAATTCTAGGACACATGTACTTTCTAGACATCCATTGAGCAATTCAAATGTTAAGTTCCTAATTCAACTAAGACTTAAGAGACAGTAGTCTACTACTAGGCACACAGCAGAAATCACATCTATGTTTTTTTTTCAATTTATACAGTGCTTTTTAAAAATTAAGGACCTATGGGGGCGGAGCCAAGATGGCAGAGTAGAAACAGCATTTCCAATGTGCTCTGCCCCACACAAATTTCAAACAATGTGAAAGGGGACTCCAAACAACTTCTGGAGCCCCAGCACCCACAGAACGGCACAGAGAAGCTAACCTCCTGCTGAGGACAGCCCAGCAGCCCTGCAGGGAGCAGCCAGCACAGAACTCTGAGAGCAGGCAGCACAGCGCACTGGGAACCGACAGCGCAGCTCACTGAGCTGAGCCCAGGTCCACGGTTTTAGCCCAGGGCGGCCGGGCCTCCAGCCGGTTGGAGGGACCCCAGAACACCAGCAATTGTGGCAATTCCAGAATTATCAGCACAGATATGCCTAGGACAAAGTGAAAGGTTAGTGCCCTATGGACTTTGGGACCAGTATTTGGGGAACGCGTGGCTTCCTCCCCTGGGGGTGAAAAGCTGCTGACGAAACAGCTGCACAGAAGCCATTTTGCAGTGTCAGTAGTGGTTCTAGCTCCTGGTCTGCGAATTGTAGGGAGATCCAGCAACCAGTCTGGGGGTTAATCGCTCTTGCTTTAAACTGCCTGGATCTGGATTGTGGTCTGGGGGGGGAAGTTTGGGGTGGGTATCCAACTTGCCAGAGTGGGTGGAGGCTTTACAGAGGCCACACAACTGGCGGAAGTTGTGAAGACCCCACGTTTGGGCGGAAGCTCCCCTGTCTGGTGGCAGAGTCCTACTGTGGCAACAAGCCCCAAAATCAAGTAATTAAGTGGTAACATGCCTAGGCAAACGAAACGAAATAAACAGAAAAGTTCAACATTGGACTCCTATTTTAGGGGCAAAGAGGCTCAAAGCATGGAGAAGGACTGTGAGGTCAGAACTCCTGCACCAAAAGCCCCAAATGAAAATACAAGCTGGCTACAGGCCATAGAGGACCTTAAGAAGCAGATAACAGAAGTGGGGGAAAATTTGGGAAGAGAAATGAAAAAGATGCAAGAAAAGTATGAAATGACAGTCAACAGCCTGACTGAGGAAAATAACACCTTAAAAAATAGACTAACTCAAATGGCAGAAGAGGCTCAGAAAGGCAATGAGGAGAAGAATGCCTTAAAAAGCCAAATTTGCCAGATGGAAAAAGAATCTCAAAAGCTCACTGAGGAGATTCATTCCTTCAGAGTTAGACTGGAGCAAATAGAAGCTAATGACTTTATGAGAAATCAAGAAGCTGTTAAATAGATCCAAAAAAATGAAAGAATAGAAGGCAATGTGAAATATCTCATGGGAAAAACCACTGACCTGGAAAATAGATCCAGGAGAGATAATGTAAAAATAATTGGACTACCTAAAAGCCATGATCAAAGAAAGAATCACCCTTCAAGAAATTCTCAAGGAAAATTGCCCTGATGTTTTAGACCCAGAGGGCAAAATAGAGGTTGAAAGAACCTACAGATCACCTCCTGAAAAAGATCCCAAAAAGAAAACTCCCAGGAATATTGTAGCCAGGTTCCAGAATTCCCAGATCAAGGAGGAAATACTACAAGCAGCCAGGAAGAAACAATTTCAATATTGTGGAAACACAATCAGAATAGCCCAGGACCTGTCAGCTTCTACACTGAGGGATCGAAGGGCATGGAATATGATATTCCAGAGGGCAAAAGAGCTGGGAATGAACCCAAGGGTCACCTACCCAGCAAAACTGAGTATTTTGTTTCAGGGGAAAATATGGTCATTCAGTGGAATAGAGGACTTTCAAGCATTCTTGAGGAAAAAACCAGAGTTGAATAGAAAATTTGACATCCAGACACAAGAAGCAAGAGATGCCTGAGAAGGTAATCAGGGAAAAGAAATCAAAAGGAACTTATCAAAGTTGACCTATTTACATTCCTACATGGCACAACAATAACTGTGACTGATGAAACCTTTCTCAGTATAAAAATAATGGAAGAAGGGTATATGGGCATATGAATACATATGTGAATGTGTGTATATATGTTTACAGTTATATATGGATAGAGGGCATAGGTTGAATTTGTTGGGAAGGGATGATACTTAAGGGGTGAAGTTATGAGGTTAGAGAGGAATGTGGCAAGAGGAGATGGGGAGAGACAGGGTAGGGTAAACTATCTCATGTAGAAGAAGCAAGGGGAAGTGGCTTCAGGGGAGGGGAAGAACAGGAAGGCAAAAAGGCAAAACCATATTCTCATTGAATTTGGCTCAGGGAGAGAATGACATACATACTAAATGGGATATCTCGCCCTGCTGGAGAGTAGGGGGAAGGGGGATGAGAGGGGGGGATGATGGAGGAGAGGGCATTTTGGGGGGAGGGGAGGTTGGAAGTACCCCGGTGTGCTAGGTGGCACAGTGAGTAGAGCGTCGGCCCTGCAGTCAGAAGGACCTGAGTTCGGATCCGGCCTCAGACACTTAACGCACACACACAAAAAGCTAGCCATGTGACCTTGGGCAGGTTACTTAACCCCAATTGCCCTCCTAAAAAAAAGCAAAAGAAAGAAAAGATAATATTTGGGGGTGAGGTGGTGCACGAGTACAGCATCAGCCCTGAGGAGGACCTGAGTTCGGATCCGGCCTCAGACACTTAACCACACACACAAAAACTAGCCATGTGACCTTGGGCAGGTTACTTTACCGATTGCCCTCCAAAAAAAGCAAAAAAAAAAAAAGATAATATTTGGGGTGGCTAGGTGGTGCAGCGAGTAGAGCATCAGCCCTGCAGTCAGAAGGACCTGAGTTGGATCCGGCCTCAGACATTAAACGCACACACACAAAAAAGCTAGCCATGTGACCTTGGGCAGGTTACTTAACCCCAATTGCCCTCCAAAAAAAAGCAAAAAAAAAGAAAAGATAATATTTGGGGGTGGCTAGGTGGTGCAGCGAGTAGAGCATCAGCCCTGCAGTCAGAAGGACCTGAGTTCGGATCCGGCCTCAGACACTTAACGCACACACACAAAAAAAGCTAGCCATGTGACCTTGGGCAGGTTACTTAACCCCAATTGCCCTCAAAAAAAACAAAAAAAAAAAAAAAGATAATATTTGGGGGTGGCTAGGTGGTGCAGCGAGTAGAGCATCAGCCCTGGAGTCAGAAGGACCTGAGTTCGGATCCGACCTCAGACACTTAATGCACACACAAACAAAAACCTAGTCGTGTGACCTTGGGCAAGTTACTTAACCCCAACTGCCCTCCAAAAAATAAAAAAAAGAGAGAGAGATGCATGAGAAGGTATACAGGAAAAAGAAATAATAAGGAAGTTATTAATGTTGAGCTATTTACATTCCTATGTGGAAAAATAATAAGTATAACTCATAAGACTTTTCTCAGTATAAGGATATTTGAAGGCAATAAGTATATATATATATATATATATATATATATATATATATATATACATATATATACATATATATACATACATACACACATATATATATAGGTATATATATAGATAGATATGAATACATACATATATATGTTTATATAGGAGGGTGTATGTGTGTATAAAGACATATATTAGTGTGTGTACATATGTGTACATGTACACATAGAGGGCACAGGATAAGTTGAATAGGAAGGAATGATATCTAAAAAATAAAATTAAGAGGTGAGAGAGGAATTTATTGGGAGAAGGTGATAGGGAGAGATAGAATAGGACAAATTATCTCATATAAAAGAAACAAGCAATGGAGGGGAAGAACAGGAAAGCAAAATGGAATGGGTCATCCTTACTCTCATTGAACTTGGCTTACAGAGGAAATAATATACACCCTCAATTGGGTATCTTACCCTATGCAAAAGTACGGGGGAAGGGGATAAGAGGGTGGGGTGATAGAAGAAAGGACATATTGAGAGAGGGGGTAGTCAGAAGCAAACACTTTTGAACAGAGCAGGGTCAAAGGAGACAATAGAATAAGTGGGGGATGGGATAGGACAGAGGGAAATATAGCCTTTCACAATATATCTACTATGGAAACATTTTGCATAACTACACATGTACAACCTATATTGCATTGTCCCAGTGGGGGTGGGTGAGGAGGGAAGAAGGCAAAGAATCTGGAAATCAAAGTTTTACAAACAAAAGTTATTTTTTTACATCCAACTGGGAAATAAGATATGGCACTGGGGTATAGAAATCCATCTTGCTCTACTTGAAAGTTAGAAGGGGTATGGGGGAGGATATAGGAGAGAGCAGATTTGGGAAAGAGGTATTCAGTAGGCTCACTATTTTGGGAGTGTTGGTAGGGGAAAGACAGGGAGAAAATTTGTAACTCAAAATCTTGTAAAAATGAATCTTGAAAACTAAAACTAAACAAATTTTTAAAAGAGGCTAGACATAATCTTTCAAGATATTACCAAAGAAAACTGCCTTTATATTCTAGAACCAGAAGGGTAAAATAGAAATTGAAAGAATCCACTGATAGCCTCTCAAAAAAGATACCAGAAAGAAAACTCCTAGAAATATCACAGTCAAATTCCAGAGTTCCAGGTCAAGAAGAAATATTACAAGCAGTCAGGAAGAAACAATTTGAGTATTGTGGAAACACAATCAGGATAACACAAGATGTAGCAGCTTCTACATTAAGGGTTCAAAGGGCTTGAAAAATGATATTCCAGAGTTCAAAAGAGCTAGGATTAAAAACTAGAATCATCTGCCCTGCAAAACTGAAAAATGTGGACAATCAATGAAATAGAGAATTTCAAGCATTCCTGATGAAAAGACCGGAACTAAACAGAAAATTTGACTTTCAAATAAAAGAAGTAAGAGAAGTATGAAAAGGTAAACAGGAAGAAGAAATCATAAGGAACTTACTAAATTTAAACTGTTTACAATCCTATGTGGAAAGACAATATAAAAAGTCATGAGACTTTTTTCAGTATTAGGATATTAGAAGATATATATATATATGCGCATATATATGTATGTATAGTTGTGTATATATATGTGTGTATACATATGTGTGTGTTTGTGTGTATGTATACATAGATAGAGGGCACAGTGTGAGTTGAATATGAAGGGACGACATCTAAAAATAAAATTAAGAGATGAAAGAGGAATATATTGGGAGAAGGAGAAAGGTAGAGATAGAACAGGGTAAATTATCTCACATAAGAGGCAAGAGAAAGCTGTTACAATGGAGGGGAAGAGCAGGAAGGTGAAAGGGAATGAGTCAACCTTACTCCCATTGGACTTGGATTAAGGAGGGAATAACATATTCACTCAACTGGGTATCTTACACTATAGGAAAGTAGGGGGTAAGGGAATAAGAGAGGGGATGATAGAAGGGAGGGCAGATTGAGAAAGAATGTAGGGGCGGCTAGGTGGCGCAGTGAGTAGTGCTTTTGGCCCTGGAGTCAGAAGGACCTGAGTTCAGATCCGACCTCAGACACTTAATGCACACACAAACAAAAACCTAGCCGTGTGACCTTGGGCAAGTTACTTAACCCCAATTGCCCTCCAAAAACAAACAAAACAAAACAAAACAAAAAAAAGAGAGAGAGAGAGAGAGAGAAAGGATGTAGTCAGAAGCAAACACTTTTGAAAAGGCCAGGTCAAAGGAGAAAATAGAATAAATGGGGGGCAGGATAGGATGGAGTGAAATATAGTCTTTCACAGTAAGACTACTATGGAAATGTTTTGCATAGCTACACGTGTATCACCTATATTGAATTGCTTCTCTTTTTAGTGTGAGGTGGGTAAGGAGGGAAGAAGGGTGAGAATTTGGAACTCAAAATTTTTTTGTTTTTTTGTCAAACTTCAAAAGTAAGGAGTAAAGGGATAAGGGGGGGGGGGCCAAGGGAGAATATAAGATAGGTCATCCTGGGGCAACAAGTAATCAGTATGCTTGCCATCTTGGGGTGGGGATAGGGAAGAAATGAGGAGAAAATTTGGAACTCAAAATCTTATGGAAGTGAATTTTGAAAACAAAAATAAATAAATTCTGGGGGGAAAAACACCACAGATAGGAGATATACCTTTGCATAGAAGAACAATAAGATAGATATCTGGACTTGAGAGTCCTAAGTGATATTAGGCAGAGCACTAATTCCAATGCTAATTTCTTAAGACCTTCCTTTCTTTATTTGTAAACTTTGTAAAACTAGAAGAGCTATAGAATGTTAGTTATAGAAATAAAAACTTTTGGGGTGGCTAGGTGGTGCAGTGAGTAGAGCGCCGGCCCTGGAGTCAGAAGGACTTGAGGTCGGATCTGGCCTCAGACACCTCACAAACAAACAAACAACAACAAAAAAAAAACCTAGCCATGTAACCTTGGGCAAGTTACTTGACCCCAATTGCCCTCCAAAAAGCAAAAAAACAAACAAACAAACTTTTGATTTGCTATGAACTGTATTCTCACCATCATCATAGGTATGGTCTACCATTATCTGACTATTCAGATCAGATGAAACTAGTAATAATTAACAAATTATCTGACTTTTTTCTTCCTGCTTGTTAAAAGTGATTGCCTAGATGAGAATCAAATGATTAAATTATCTCTTGGCCATAATTATGTTTGATTGAGAGGCATGTTTAATACTTTAAATTACTTAGGCTTAAGGCCAACACCAAGCCAAACTCTAAAAAAAGCCAGTTTTGCCTTTGGCCTAAACCAACATTTTCCAAGATTTCTCCCTTCATGGTGTCCATAGTGTCTCAGTAATTTTTTCATACTGCCTCCTAAATGAAAAGAAATACATAACAAATTCTTTTACTAACTAATTAGGTCCAAACAATTTAATCAACATTTATGTCCTAATAACTTAGTAATCATTAAGAAAGATATAAGTTGAGAGAAAACAATATTTTATTTAATTCTTAAATAACAATTATTACTTAGTAATGGGATTGTGTGCCTGTGAGGCATTGCACAAAGTGGTATGACATGGCAAATGAAAAAAGTTTGAGAAGATGCTGGAGTAGCCAAAAGTATAAGTAAACAAAAAAAGATTTAAAACATTTGAGAACTACTATTGAAATTCTGGCACATGTGTCTGATAGATTTGAAGTATTGCTGTATTTCCCTTGAAATTGTATAATACCTCATAGCACCTATGAATTTATGGTATAGCATAGTTTGGGAACTGTCGGCACCAATATTTATTTGGTCCAGAAATTGCAATATTCTATCCAAACATTCTAGTGACAGTTGAATAAACACTCACCATCATTATCCATTAATTGCTGGGCACATGTGTTGTACTCAAAGATTGACTGTAATTCACTTCTTTTTAGAACTTATCCATGAATAGGTGTGACAAATCATAAGGACATAATTAAAGCATAAAGAAAGTAGTCATCTATGAATATGCAACTAATAACTTTTAATATTGCTTTTCATTTAAAAATGAAAATTTTATGTCAAAAACTGCTGCACTCCTTGGCAAACATTTATTCTGTGCTTAGTGGAGTGTGTGTTACAGAGACAATCTATTTATCCTGTGGAAAATAAAATACATGGGTTACAATTTTCAAACTTTGCTTTTTTTTTTTTTAAGTTTAGCCCAGATGCTAAATTTAGCCCAGATTGTTCCATTTTTTCTATAATGCCTTACATCTAGTAGATGGTCAAAAAATTTTTGCTTAAAGTTTTCCAAATTTAAATTGAGGGTACCAACTAAAATGGTTACTAATCTAAACTTTGTCAAGGAAACTTTTCATAATTACTGTATAAACATGAATCTTTACAAAGAGTAAATACAAGTAGATTTGGATTGATATTGTTAAGGTTTTATAGTTGAATTTTCAGTAATGGTGCTAGAGGAATTGAAAAAGAAGGAAATATAAAGTTTATCAGTTGCTCCTAATATTAATTTAGAAAAGGTCTTTAAACCTAATTTGGAAATTAATTACAATGTGGGGTGATTAGATACTAAGTCCTACTGAATATTTTGGATATTAAAGAAAAGGTTCTCATAATGATGTGCTACATTTTCTCATAGTAGAGAATTAATATGTGCCATTGAGAAATAATGGATTGGGCTCAGGATGAATGAGATGCTGCGAATAGTTCAGTAGACAGATGGAATCTAGTCAGCTTAGCACACCATTATTTGTTACATAGATTAGAACCATTACATGCTAACAGATTTGTTCCTGCCATTATGACAAATTAAAAGATATCACTACACATGCAAAAGCATTAACTTCCTGGCCCTGGAGGTTTTGGTGCATTCCAGTGCCTGGCCAGCATGGGTGAATACATTATTCTCTAACTTTTGTAAATGATTGTGCCAATTCTAACTCTGTCTCCTCCTAAGAAATTGTTGACATGCAAAAGAAAAATCAACTTCCACATCCTAAAAGTTAATGAGGCTGCAATTTCACATGCTTCCCTTTCCCAATGAAACAAATGGTACAAATCAATTTCAGGGAAAAAATACCCAAGGGAATAAAAGTACCCCAAAGAGTCTTACTAATACTGGCAATAAGATTGATTCTAGTCTTCTGGTTCACTTTATTAATCAATAAGTAGTTGATTTATTATTCCATCTTCCAGAAATAATCAAATTACTTATAAATATTAGTTGATCTAACAAGTAATAATATGGAATTACTGCAATGTTTCAGAAAGAAAATTTTTGTCTCATCTAAATCATATGATGCTTATTCATACCTTATCAAACTTAAATTCTATAAAATAGAAAATAAAATAAAGTGCCTTGTATAGTGAAGTGGTCCTTATAGTGTCTTGATGATTTTTTTTTAATTACTATTTGCTTTAAAAGGGATATTTACTGTAAATTTCTACACTAAATATGATGCTGTCATCTGGCACACCAGCTAATTAGCCAAATGGTCTGACTTCAGTAAGATCTTGTCAGAATTCTTTTTCTTTTCCCAATAAAATAATGAAAAGCAATTCCCTAAGGCTTATATAAAAGAAGATAAGTTGTTTCTCTGGTCAAATGTTTCACTGTGGTCAGGTTTCCATAGCAAAAGTAAAGCAGACATCTGAGACAGAGCAGTGCAGAGGGGACTGGGGCAATTTATGAATAACCTGGGTCAGTAACAATGACTGACAGCCCAGCTGTAAAGAATTTGGCCTTAATATGTGCATATGTGGGCCTGTAAAAGTATAAAATAAATATAAATTTTATATATATGGAATGATAGACATATAGATAGATAATAGCTATGTATACAGAGCTTAGAGTAATGGAAGCTTATAATTTTTTTCAACTTCTAAACTACTGAGAAAGACAATTTGTAATGCTTTGAAGACCCAGATATTATAAACATGTAGAATAAATAACACAAATGAGACATAGCTGAGATTAGAAATATCGATATATGTTTATCACTCAATATTCACTCATATATATGTATACAAACATGTATGTATATATGTGTATAAATTTAAACAGACTTTTAAGTATAAGTACATATATATAAGTATATTGTACACATTGTGTATATATACATATATGTGTGTATATATACATATATGTGTGTATACATACATATACATACACAAAAAATGTCCCAGGAATCCTGAATGGCAGAGCCAGCATATGAATCCATGTTTCAAGTCTAGTGTCTTTCCATGACACTACAGTCACATCTTATCAAACAAAGTATGATGCCGTTTTTTATTATGTTAAAAGCAAATTCGATCTTGAATAGAATAAGAAATAGTTTTAGTAACATTTTCATATTGCCTTTGGAGTTTTAAATTTTTGTCTTCTAAAAACAAGATTCACTTAACTTGTTTTTTATTAGTCGATGTCCTTAGAACTCACATGAAAGTATTCTTGTCATAGCCAAATATCAGAAAAGATATAGGAACCTGTAGCAGCAAGCACCCCAATATCCCCAGGGTAGCTGCCAACACAGGTTCTTAGATCTGCTTTTGTAAAGGAAAGCAACTCAAAATGGGTTAACAAGCTTACTTTAATCAAACAAACATACATTACCTAGTTCAGGGGAAAAGGTCAGCACCCCAAACTTCAGAGTTACAGAACTTACAGATCAAGCAGACAGGCTTCCAAACTGTCCAAACATCATATCAATATCAAATCACAGTTACCAGAGAGGGAAGCATCAACATGTGGGTTTTCAAAACAGGGGGGCTCTCAACAACGGCTTCCCAGAGTCTCATCTGGTCAAATCACACAACACTTCTCAAAGTGAGCCCCAAAGCAAAGCCTCTCCTCAGGGCTTATATAGCCTTCTCTTGGCTCAGAGAATGTAACAACCTCCTTGACCCACTGCCCAATCACAAAGTATCAAGGTGTGGGCTTCCCTGAAAAACAAGCCTCCCACCACAGGCTCCAGATGCACTTAAGCTAGGGGCAGGGAAGATCTTTAAATCTGCATTTCCATTACAGAACCCCAAAAAATATTTATATAAAAGTTTGAAGAAATGGGTGGAGAAATTTAGAGCCAATTTAAATGTGATGAGCTCAGATTAGGAAAGGAAGAATTAAAGATATTTCATGATGCATCAAAGACTCACTATGCAGTGATGTGGCTAAATTCAAGAGAGCCATCAGGTTTCTAACAGGAGAAGATTTAAATCTTGCAAATGATACTATAATATCGATTCAGGATAATCAATGAGAAAACCCTTATTCATCACAAAACTCTAATTGGCATTTACATAAGGTTTACAAAGCTCTTTACATAGTCTATATTAATTGAGTCTCCAAACAGTCCTGTGAGGCAAGGACTACAAATATTACTCTGTTTGTGTGTTTTCAGGTGATAGTCTGATTTCTCCATTCCATTAAGTGAAAGAAGTATTGTTTGAATCAATCTTCCTTGATTTCAAGTCCTTTCAAGTACCTTTCTTATCATGGTACCTTTTGCTAGATATCATGATGGAGACGAAAGGAACATAAGCTATGGTTACTACACTCAAGGACTTATAATCTATATGGGAATGAAAAGCTTAACAGATTTTTAAAAAGTAAACAATTAAGCCCTAAAATAGTACCTCCTCCCAAGTTGGTTATTGTGAGGATCAAATGGGTTAATAACAAAGGATAAAAAGGACATATATATATATATATATATATATATATATATGATAAAAGGGTAATAATAAAGGAAAAATCCCTCTCTTGGCTTCATAGTAAGAAATAACTTGATAAAACCACCTTGTTGAAGCAATATTCATTAAACAGAATTCAATTCAGATCCTTTATTGAGCAGCTACTAGCTTTGTGCTGGTTGTTACAGGAGATCAAAATGAAAGCCTAGTCTTTGCCCTGAAAGACTTTTAGTTGAGTAGCTATAATATTGAGAAATAAAGTTAGATAGGGTAGAGCTGGTTGTGGAGGACCTAGAAAATCAATGATAGGCATTTGCTGATTAGGCTTGATGCTTTAGGCAATAGTGAATCACAGTAGGTTTTTGAACAATGAAGTGACAAAATGAAAATACATACATGGATAGCGTCATGATGAATATATGTACTTATTAATTACATGATTGGGCTGCCTGTTGCATGACACATATATGTAGCCTAGAGTACTGTCTGTGGAGGTAGTGTGAAGGAAAACCCTTATCAGAATGTGCTGTTTGACTTATCTTCCATTTTCCTAAAGACTAAATACTGTACACTATACATGACATGATTATTGAAACAGTCCAGGTTTGGTCAGCAGGCCATAGTCTGACAACCCCTGGCCTAGACCAGCTTCCTTATTTGGATAGACTACATTCCACTAGTCCATCCAGATGCCATAGAATGCTGCTGATTGACTACCTATTCTAAATGGGTGTAATGGAAATGCAAATTTAAAGATCTTCCCTGCCCCTAGCTTAAGTGCACCTGGAGCCTGTGGTGGGAGGCTTGTTTTTCAGGAAAGCCCACACCTTGATACTTTGTGATTGGGTAGTGGGTCCAGAAGGTTGTTACATTCTCTGAGCCAGGAGAAGGCTATATAAACCCTGAGGAGAGGCTTTGCTTTGGGGCTCACTTTGAGAAGTGTTGTGTGATTTGACCAGATGAGACTCTGGGAAGCCGTTGTTGAGAGCCCCCCGGCTTTGAAAACCCAGATGTTGATGCTTCCCTCTCTGGTAACTGTGATTTGGTATTGATATAATGGTTGGACAGTTTGGAAGCCTGTCTGTTTGATCTGTAAGTTCTGTAACTCTGAAGTTCGGGGTGCTGACCTTTACTCCTGAACTAGGTAATGTATGTTTGTTTGATTAAAGTAAGCTTGTTAACCCATTTTGAGTTGCTTTCCTTTTGAAAAGCAGATCTAAGAACCTGTGTTGGCAGTCACCCTGGGCATATTGGGGTGCTTGCTTCTACAATGGGCTTGGAAAAAATCTATTAAAAAAGATCTTTGACCTAGGAAAATGAAGTTGCTACAAGCAAGCAATCTTCCTTAGTATGTTCATTCTTTTTGTTTCAATTTGATAACTTTATTTGACCTTCAGTCTTTCAGACCTCCTAGTGAATGATATTATCCCTGGGCTCCAAGGAAAAAAAGCTGAAAAATTCCCCAGTAGATGCAAAACTTGAACTCAAATTACTTCTGGAACTAGGTATATGACTCAGAACAAATCATTTTATCTTTCAAAGTCTCATTTTCTTTATTTAGTGAGTATGTGAGTATATGTGTGTGTGTGTGTGTATATGTGTGTGTGTGTGTGTGTATGCATATACATAAAGAGAGAACTAGAAAGAGGAGGAGGAAAAAGAAGAAAAAGGGGAAGATGAGGAAGAAGAGAAAGAAGAAGGGGAGGAGCAGGAAGGGAAGGGAGAGGAGGAGGAGAAGGAAGAGGAAGAGGAGAAGGAGGAGGAGGAGAGAAGGAGAAAGAGGGAGAAGAAGATGAAGGGGGAGGGGAGGAGGAGGAGGAAGAAAGGAAATATTATACATGTTTTCATGTATAATACCAAAGTTGAGGTTTATGTGGGGTCTTGTTTCTTCATTCCCTATGTCAGTCAATCCAACTCCATAAACATTTATTAAATGCCTATTGTGTACAAGGCTTTGTTCCCTATCATTTTAATTTTGCCAAAGGACCTTGTAAAAGAGTCTTAAAAATAACCTTAAGTTCTTCTTGTTTGACTCTGTGTGTGTGTCACTCTAATTTCAAAGCACAGTCTTTCTGACTAATTGTGCAAAAAGACATATTTATGCTGATTTTTGGAGTCCATTGTACCAGTACCAGTAAAATTGCACATGTCACATATACATAGTGAAAACTATTAAGGGAGACCATCTGTGATTCACAGTGGTCTGAGACTACAGGTGTTTTGCTAGATTTGTGATCAAAGAACAAAAAGGAAGATGTAATTTATATTTTGTAGTGAATACTACCTGTAATAGTGGGTCCCACGTGCTCTACAGAATAAATAATACCCTGTCATGAAGGGCAAAATATCCAATTTTATTCATGAATTCTCTAATCTGTGCATGAAGAGTCATATTTAAGTAGTGCCTTTTAAAGGCAAAGTGATATGGCAGTATCACAGATAGAGACTCTTGCAATGGTCTAGGAATCTAGGGTTCAAGTTCTTTTTGTAACACTTCCTATCAGTATGAACCTAGGCAAGTAAATTAGCCTTGCATTGGCCCAAACAACTCTATAAGACTTGAACTTGCATAGGAATTGAAGTTTCTCTCTAATGGAGGTGGACAGTCAGGTGGCACAGTGGACAGAGTACTACACCTGTAGTCAGGAAGATTCATGTTCTGAACAAATCTGGTCTCAGACACTAGCTGTGTGACCCTGGGCAAGTCACTTAACCCTATTTGTCTCAGTTCACTCATCTGTAAAATGATCTGGAGAAGGAAATGGCAAACCACTCCAGTATCTTTGCCAATAAAACACTGAACTGGGGACATGAAGACTCAGGCATGGTTGAAATGAATGAATAACTTGTACTAGGTGATTTTTGCCACTAACACAAAAAATTTCTAGGTAAAGCTCTGCTTTTCTTCTTTGTGGATTTAGATGGGAATTAGTATTCCCATAGATTAATATTAGTATTCCCATAGATGGGAATACTAGTTTTAAAATACATGCCTTTCCTTTATTTAGGCAACTTCATCTACTAAAATAGTTTTCTTTGTTTGTTTTTCAAGGAACAATACTGGAAAAGGCAGCCAGAAGATATTTGGCAGGACTCTGGAGAGAATGAATGTAGAGATATTCATGAGAAGGGGAGCAGGAAGAGTCTATATTTCAGTTATTTCTGTACTTGATTATGTGACCCCATCACAGTTAGACTGAAGAGTCACCCAGCATGAGCGTGTGAAGGACAAAGGTTATTTGTGTCCCCAGCACTCTGTCACAGTCTGGTGTCATCATTCAGCCAACAGATACACTCTACAGTAGGAGATTCAATCTCATCTATGGAAAAAAAATCAAGCTTTGTTCTCTCCAGCATCCTAATACTACATCTCTTGTTGACTGTAAGTAACCATGATAGATATACTATTTGATTTCAAATTCATTTCATTTCATTGGTATAAGATGCATGTAAAAAGAGAAGATAAATATTGATTTTCTTTGTGAGATTGCCTTCATTCATCCATTTTGCACCATGCAAGTGATAAAAAATCACATTTAATAGCAGTCTAGATGATTTCTGGCACATCATCAAATGTAATAGTGGCAGTGTTACATAATATGGTTAGCACTGTTCTAAAACATAAAGAAAAGTTATTTTCCATAAATGTCAGTCTTCCCTTTCCTAACCAGGGACTTTGTGAACAACACCCACAACAACAATTTTCTAGGGTAGGTAACTGATATGAATCTCCACTGAGTTCCTAGCCAACTGCGTAGTATTCTGATTCACTGTAAACTGAGTTTCCAGGTTTAGCTGAAGATAAAACTTTCCAATAGGAACACTTGGTAATATTGCTAGAAATCAAAGGCAATTTGAATCCTATGTCTATAAATCATTGTTTGCCTATTTTTTTCTCCCCTAACCCCAAAATGACTTCATCATCAAGTCACAGGTACTATACCATTTGTTTGTTTGTTTGTTTTTTTAAAGCAATTGGGGTTAAGTAACTTGCTCAAGGTTACACGGCTAGTCATTATTTATGTGTGGGTGCTCATTTTCTGAGGCTGCATTCGATCTCGGGTCATCCTAACTCCGAGGTCGGCACTCTTACTCACTGCGCCACCTAGCCGCCCCTATACCATTTGTTATAAACATGCTATTTCTAAGTTAAAGGAGAATGCTTTGACATTTGGGTATTTGACATTTTCTCCTTTATATTAATGGTGCTATACAATTGTCATTCAGGATGCCATTTACTCACAGTGACGGTTATTAATTACAAATGTTATGTAATCTGTTTGGGATGTAAAAGGTTAGGTGTTCTTTTTATTTCTCATTTTTGATTAAATCTAAATCAGCATGGATTCAGCCCTATTGGAAACTAAAATGTGAACTTTAAATAGTATTTTAACCTGAGGGATTTGCATGTCAGAAAGAATCTGATGCCCCTAAAAGAGTCAGGCCTGAGATCTAGTCTCTGTAAGCAACAGTTCTGTGTTTGCACATTTCAGCTCTCCCTATATGGATTGCAGAAACAAATAAAGGTGAAAATGTTCGTTTACTGGCACAGGGAGTTTTTCACTTGCATGTGTGATTTAATTAAATGCAAATAGAAAGAGCTCTCCTACAGGGCAAGAATATGAATATTTAATGAGCCTCTTTTCAGTGGAGAATTATTTGACATGATGTATTTCAATGGAGACTGACAAACGGGCTTGAGCTGAGAAAATGATGCTATCTAGAAGTGGACAGAGCCACAATGTTGAAAATAACTGCTTTAGAGCACTTTGTAGCATTATGCAAATCCCAAAAGGTTTTTTTCTTAAGGCCACATGGCATACTTTCTTTAGCATTCTTTTCATTCTCATGCATGAACCTCTTAGATATATTTCATATTCATTGATTTCTTCATGTATTGAAAACCCATATTTATCTTAGACTGCTGGACTTTGCTACATAGGCCTGATAAGTCCTTCATTCTAATGTTGAAAAATACAGCAGCATCTCTTACAAACTATGAAAAGAGGCCTGCTTCCAGAGATAAGGGCAGGTATACATTAAGGGTTCAAGTTTACTCAACTTTTTATGAAGTATTTCATTAGTCTAAGTCTTGCACGTGACTGAGATGTGTTTTGTGTAATGTTTAGATTTATGCTGTTATGTGGAGACTTCTGCCATCAATGTAGACCAGCCTCCCCTGCCCTCCTTATCTTTGTAATTTCTGTCCATGTTCCTCCACAAATCCTCTGCAGAGGGTATGACCAAAGCACCAGAGGCCTTCTTCTGGTTCTTTTAATATTTGATGACTATCACTTCAGCACTAAAGACATCCACCTCTAGCCATTGTGACTGTTGCAACTCCTTTCATAGCAATATGTGCTCTTAAAAATAGATCTTGTAAATGTGACATCATTGGTGATATACTTGTCAACTTTATGTTTCACTTTCAGGATTGATGATGAGATCATGTGTTCCAGCATTCTCAGATATGCAGCTTTGTAATCGGTATTTTCAAAACTAGGTTTTTAAGCAGTGAGAAAGTTGGAATCATTCAAATTCCAAATCTCCTCTCAAGATTACAGAGCAATGGATCTAAAGCTGGAAGAGACCTCACAGGAAACTAAAACCCAGGGAAAGAAGTCATTTGACCAAGGTCACACAAGCAGTGCGTCAAAATTGATATTTGAACCAATGTCCTCTAAGTACAGAGTCAGGCCTCTTTCTTAACTATGATGATGCTTTTTATCCAATGCCACACCCAACCCATTGCCAAGCCTCAGTCCTTGAAGCACAGAGGAGAAAGATGTGAAGGGGAGGTTGTAGCGGCAAGCACCCCAACATCCCCAGAGTGGCTGTCAACACAGGTTCTTTGATCTGCTTTTCTAAGGGAAAGCAACTCAAAATCGGTTAACAAGCTTACTTTAATCAAACAAACATATATCATTTACCTAGTTCAGGGGAAAAAGATCAGCACCCCAAACTTCAAAGTACACAGACAGAAGTTTCAAAACAGAAACAAACAGATCAAGCAGACAAAACTATCCAACCATTATCAATACCAAATCACAGTTACCAGAGAGGGAAGCATCAACATCTGGGTTTTCAAAGCCAGGGGTCTCTCAACCGCTGCCCAGAGTCTCATCTGGTCAAATCACACAACTCTTCTCAAAGTGAGCCCCAAAGCAAAGCCTCCCGGCAGGGTTTATATAGCCTTCTCCTGGCTCAGAGAATGTAACAACCTTCTTGACCCACTGCCCAATCACAAAGTATCAATGTGAGGGCTTTCCTGAAAAATAAGCCTCCCACAAAAGGCTCCAGGTACACTTAAGCTAGGGGCAGAGAAGAACTTTAAATCTGCATTTCCATTACAGAGGTAGAGGTCTATGAAAATAGCCATGTTGATACACATACACACATATACAGTAGTATGTATGTATGTATGTGAATGTCTGTGTGTGTATGAAAGAGCATCGATTCTGGATTAAAAGGAATTAAAAGGATAAAAAAGAATTCTGGATTAAAAGGGTTCAAGCTGCCTCTTTTAATCTATATGTGATCTTTGAACAAGTCACTTTCCCTAGGCTTCAGTTTCTTTGTCTATTTAGTAAGATGTTAAGACTAGATTGACCTTTGAGATCCTTTCTAGCTCAAGCTTTATGATCATTGAACCTAGAGGGCTAACTATATTTCATGATGTATGTGATGTATATTTTAAATACTTTTGTTTTGGAGGGAGAAAAGCAGGGCAATTGGGGTTAAGTGACTTGCCCAAGGTCACACAGCTAGTAAGTGTTAAGTGTCTGAGGTTGGTCCTCCTAACTCCAGGGCTGGTGCTCTATTCACTGAGCCACCTAGCTGCCCCTAAATACTTTTTCATTGAGAAAACAGCATGACTAAACTCTTTTGAAAGGCTAGATTTCGAAGAGGATATTTCATAGCATTACAGAGCTCAATGTAATTAGTATAAGAACTTAAAAGAAATCTCCCAACTTAGGAATTTAGATTTTACAATGATAGTTTTAAAATATGTAGCATGTTTACATATATAATTCTTGATATAAATATATAGAAGCATCAAATAATTTCTCCATAATACCAATGTCATCAGGGACTTCTTAAAATACATGTTTTAAGGACAGGTGAGTGGCACAGTTAATAGAGCACTGGCCTTAGAGTCAGGAAGACCTGAGTTCAAATCTGGCCTCAGACACTTAACAACAAACTAGCTATGTGACCTTGGGCAAGCCACTTAACCCCAATTGACCTACCTTCCCCCCTCCAAAAAAGTAAAATCTAAAAAAAATACATTTTAGACATGAATCAGTATTAAATTTAGATATAAATAGCATCAAAACCTTTTTTTAAAAGTCTATATGAAATTGATTTTTAAAATTTGTATAGAATTTTGATTTCCAGTTTTAAATTAGCATAGAAGTCAGATTTTCAGGCCTTCCTGGAAGATATAGTTTTGGTCTAGACTCTACTACAATTGAAATATCTAGTCACTGAAATATCTAAATCCATTTATCATATGATTGATTGATTAGGCTTTGATACATCTAGATTGATTAAATAACTGGGCTATGGTGGCTCAACTATTCTTTGTACTCATGTAGTTAACTATTTATGCCATGGACAGTGAGGAAAACAGACAATATAATTCCCTGATAATGTATATTACAATTTTGGTCTTTCTTTGATCAGAGAGGATCTTAGTCTCCATTCATTAAGCTATATGAGAAATAATAGTAATAATAATTATAACTTCTTTTATTGCCTCTTACAATTTCTAGGGAAAAATGTAGTTCTCCCTAACCAAGTTTATTGTCTCCTGGATGATTCTGTCAAACTACATGATTTCACCTAACCAGACATCATATTATATGATGTCTCATTCTTGAGGACATCCATTTTAAAATTTAATTACTGAATTATCACACATTTCAATGATTCCATTCATAAATTGGCTCTACTGTGAATCATTTTACTTCTTTTCAATGACAGGAAGGAAAAATAATACAAAATACCTTATCACAACCACATGCTGCTTGAGTAATTTTTCTTTTTTGTTAGCACTAGAGGAGAGGGAATTGCCTGTATTGTCTGTCATTGTTTTCAAACACATTTGGAAACATTACTATTTGTCATTTGCTTGAAGACATTTGAAAAGACATTTTCTGTTTTGATAACTCTCAGCCTGGGAAATTTTTACTCAAAAGGAAGAAATACGGAAACTAACTTTATGGTACTGTCTTTATGCTTAATGATCTTCATTTCATATGTATGAGTGAAAATTCATACTGCATTGCCTTTTAAAGAACAGTTAGCATACTGTGACAAGTTCATGGGATTGAAAATAGCAACAGAAACTTCTATTTCATTAGTGTAGAATACTGCTAGTGAGGAACTTCCTCTATCATTGCAGGCTGGCACCTTTTATGTAATTCACTATTTAAGAATATTAAAAGGCTAAATGAATGACTTGGAGGGTCACATAGCTAATATGAGTCAGACAACTTCATTCAACAATAAAATATTAGAGAGTATGAAGGACTCTAAAGTTCAAACCAACTTCCACAATCTTTATCCCTTTAAAGATGAGAAAACTGCAACCCAGAGGAAAAACTTGACTTGCCCAAGCTTACGTAAGCTATAGTGGTCAGAGTCAGGAAAATAACTTGTTAGATGGAAGGTTGAGTTAATTATCTACATAATTCAAGGGAAACATGTTATTTTCTAGATTGTGTTGTTTATTTTTTCTTCATTTAAAATTGTCATCTTCTCTGCCCCCTAGTTATCTAGATAATTGCTTTGGTTTTCTATTTCAGTTTTGTATATGAAGGCACAGTTCCTATAGCTACAGTATAGCAGGAGAAAATACTTTAAAATGGGGAAGTGTTGTTTTTTTTAACATGATCTCATCAATAAATAACTGCTTAGTGATAATATGCCTTGCTTCAGGGGAAATAGCCTTGTGAAGAAGCCCTCTTTTTTTACCCTCACTGATGGTCTCTTTCAATGTGGATGAGACTATTAGCCTCTGCACTTTGGTTACAGACACTGATGAGGCTTCAAAGTCATTTAATTTATAACATGTTCAGCTAGGACATGATATCATCTAATCTCATTTTATAAATTTGATATTCTTGAGGCTTCTGAAGTTAGCCATTTAATGGAAAGCATATAGGTTGAAATTGAACTAGTGAATGGAATTACAAGCTTCAATTTAATTGCTGGTCCATGCTGAGAGGCTTATCTTCTGGAAATCACCAAAACTTAGAGGGAAAGCACCAAGGCTATATTGCTTAAAGTTTAACATCCTTAGCTTTGGGTGCAAAAAGAAAGTAGTTTACTTAATAATGCAGGTGGATATAGTTTAAGGTAAAATCAAAGTTAACTGAACATGCAAAAACAAATTCACATATACTGGCTCAAAGCTACATGTTGAGGTGGAATATTTCTCCCCATTAAGGATTCCAGAGAGTCTCTCTATAGATGACTCAGTATTCTGAATGACTCCAATTTCCCTTTATTACATATTTAAGCACTTAAAAAATGGCAATCACAAGTAATTCTAGGTACTTCCTATTGAAGCAAATAAAATATTTGTGAAGTGTTTAGCACTGTACCTGGCATGTAATAGGCACTATATAATTGTTCTCTTTCCTTTTTCCACCCCATCCCCCATTATCTCTAGAGGAACTGAATAGAGAAAATTCTCAGACCCAGAATATTTAAATAAATTTGATCTTGCAAACTTGACAAATTTGGTCCCCAGACCCCCAATTTTCTGCTGTCATATTCCCCATACAGAAAATGCTAGCAACAGAGCAGATCTATCTACTGCTAAAGCTTCCTCAGACAAGTAAGAGGGTAAAGGTATGATGAATAAACTATCACACATGTTAGAGTTTGAAGGATACCATTATAATTATTGATTATTGTATATTATAATTTTATATAATTATGTAATATATTATATAATAATATGATTGAACTTTCAATTCAACAAACATTTATTAAATTCCTAATATGTGAAGATACTATGTTGGGTACTAGGAATTAAAAAAAATTCAGCTTCCAAAGCATGCTGGATATATCAGTATAGTAGAGGGAACTAGGTAGTAGAGTAGATCAAAACAGAAATGACTTTGAAACATCCTGGAATCAGAAAGACCTGAATTCAAATGTGAACTCAAATACTTAATAACTGCTTGACCTTACCAGGGTGAGGAACCTGTGGCCTAGAGGCCACATATGGCCTTCTAGGTCCTTTGGTATGGCATTCTGACTGAGTCCTAGTTTTACAGAAAAAATCCTTTTATCAAGGGAATCTGTTCTGTGAAGTTTGGATTCTGTCAAAGGGCTGAACTTGAGGACCTGGAGGACCATATGTGGCCTCAAGGCTGCAGGTTCCCCCCTCCTGCTCCCTAGGCCAATCACTTACTCTCTGCCTCCATAGCCTCATCTATAAAATGAGGACAAAACAGTACCAGGACAGTTATGAGGATAAAATGAGATGATGTTTGTAAATCACTTTTCAAATCATAAAGTGATGTACTAATGTTAGTTTGTTGTTGTTGTTGTTATAAACATATTCAGAGTAATTAGAGGAAAGGAAAATCACCAGTAACTAATGATAACTGTGAAAGTATAGGAGAGAGTAGGTAAATTGAACCATTGAAGCAAGATAAATATTCTAGGAGGTAGAAAGAAGTAAGGAGGAATGACAGTTTGTATGGAGACAAGGAAACAGGAGATGGAATGCTGAGTTCTAAAAAAAAAACAATAAGTCAGTCAGGTCTGCTCCAGGGGTGGGGAACCTGTGACCTTGAGGCCAGATGTAGTCCTGTAGGTCCTCAAGTGCAGCCTTTTGTAGTCTTGTAGGTCCTCAAGTGCAGCCCTTTGACTGAATCCAAACTTCACAGAGCAAACCCCCTTAATAAAAGGATTTGTTCTGTCAAAGTTGGACTGAGTCAAAAGACCACAACCTAGAAAGACACATGAGCTAGACCATCACCAGCAGAGTAGTTGACCTACCTGTCCTTCCCCCTCCCCCTCAATAATGATTAATGATACTCAGTCTGGGACAACTGCTGTCACCTGTCAACTACACTACCACAACATGGATCTGGATGAACCTCCCTGGTGCACACAGGGGGCTATAACCTCTGCAAGGAGATGTATTGCTGTAACCTGGACAAAACCTCTTGGATGGGATCATCATTGCTAGGGGAAGGAGAGTGGGCAGTGTTGGGAGGGGAGGAGTGAATGATGCTCCTCCACTGAGGTTGAGGATACGAGTAGCATATATACTCAGTGTCCATGTGGGGTATGACAGTTCAACAGCCTTTCAATCAATCAATAAACATTTAACAAGTTCATACTACATGCCATGCATTATGCTAAATGCTGGCGATAGGAAACAGGCAAAAGACAGTCGCTGCCCTCAGGGGAGTTTATAATCTATTGGGGAGAAAACATGCAAACAAATATCTACAAATCTAGTTATATGCAGGGTAAATAGGAAATAATTAAAAGAGGAAAGGCACTGGAATTATGTGGGGTTAGGGAAAGTTTTCTGCAGAATGTGGGAATTTAGTTGGGACTTGAAAGCCAGGTAGGTCAGTAGTCATAGAAGAGGAGATAAGGCATTCCAGGTATGGAGGACAGCCAGAGAAAAGTGCTGGAGCTGAGAGATAGAGGCTCTTGTTTGTGGAACATCCAGGAGGTCAGTGTCACTGGATCCAAGAGTATATTTTAGGGAATAAGATGTAAGAAGACTGGTAAGGTGGGAGAGGGCTAGCTTATGAAGGGTTTTGAACCTCAAACAAACAATTTTATATTTGTTACACGAGCCAACAGGAAGCCACTAGAGTTTACATTGGGCCAAGAACAGGATTTCAGATCATTGTAGTGACTGAAAAGGAGAAAGAGGCAGCAAATGCACCAGCAGTCTATTGCAATAATCCAAGCATAAGGTCATGAGTGCCTGCACACAGGTGGTAGAGTTGTTAGAGGGCAGAAGGAGTTATATTTAAGTGATGTTACAAAGGAGCAATCTACAAGCCTTGGCAATAACTTTGATATAGGGAGCAAGTAGGGGGTTGAAAGATAGTGAGGAGTCCAGGATGACTCCTAAATTATGAGCCTTTCTCCTTTGAATGCTTAGGGAGCTTCTATATCTATGGCTATGTGGATGACTCCTATGGAAAGGGCATCACCAAAGTGCAGAGTTTTCAGTTCTCTCTACTACCAAGGCTCTTTCTTGGATCTTGGAGGAAAATGGTTCAGTCTGACAGCCATTTCTAAGTGGAATTTCCATTGCTGCTCCATTTTTCCCTATTGTTTTTTTTAAATAAATTTTATGGGTATCTTGTTTTCACATCACTGCATTCTTATCCTGTATTTTCCACCATCAATAACCCAGAATGCCATCTCAAATAACAGACATTTTGCTATTTATCCTTCTTGAGACCTGCTACCTCCACCTCCTAAATCCCACAGTCATAAGATATAACCAGGTATACCTGAAAATTAATAAACCTTTTGTCAAAGGTGGGGGAAGATTATGGTGATGTTAGTTAGGTTAGATATAGTTACATGATGGAGTCAGAAGATTGTATAGAGTTGAAAAGTAATTAGAAACTAAAGATATGATAGGTAAGGAGAGGCAAGGGCTACAGATGTTTTTGTTTGTTTGTTTTCTTCCCTTAAGAATGACTAAAAGAAAGAAGAATTATAGAACCATAGCTTGAGGGGAGTGTTTTTGAAGAGATTTTTTTAAAAGGATAATAGAGTTCTGAGCTGCCAGTATTTGACAGATGACTTCTTTTACACTCAAAAGCCTTTATAAACAGCTGATTTTTTAAACTCTCTCTTGACCTTTGTCCACTAACAAGAGAATTCAGTTGTTTGTAATGTTGGAAAACAATATCAAAAAGCAAAGATCAAGAAGGGTCATGGTTTATCTAGGTCCAAGCTGGAAAAACAGATTTCTTTGCATTGAAACAAGTCAAACTGGAGAATACACAATTTGTTAGGAATCACAGACTATCAGAGTTAAAAAAAGGAACTCAATGTTTACCTAATTCATTATGAACAGAGATCTCCAGTAAGGTATCCTTGACAAATTGCTGTCCATCCTCTTGTGTATTTCTGGTGATGAAGAAAGCCTATAGTGGACAGAATACTGGACTTGGAATGAGGAAAAGCCTGGGTTGATATCCCATCTCAGAAACTTGATAACTATATGACTGTAGACAAGCTTCTGGCCCTTTCCTAACCTCAGTTTATTCTTTAAAATAGGAATAATAATACTGGTAGTATGTACCTCAAAGAGTTTTTAAGGTTCAAATGAGATAATTATGATAAGGAGATAAATATAAAATTCTTTGTAGGCCTTAAAATTCTACAGAAATGCCATTTTTAAATAGTTTTAATAAAACAGTGATTATGAAAATACTATTATTACCTCCTGAAGTAACACATTCTACATTTTTGGGATTTATAAGTTAGAGGAAGTGGCTTCTATATTTGTCTATGATGCTTGCTAGCTAAATAACCTTAGGCAAGTCACCTAACATCTGAGACTCTCAGTTTGCTCATTTATAAAAATAAGGGTATTTTTCCAGCTCTATGTATCTGTGACCCAATGAAAGCTCTAATTTTTATATTTTTCCCTAATATTGAGTCTAAATCTAATTATCTTCTCTCCGGGACCAAACAGAAGTTTAATCTTTTTTTCTAAATCATAACCTTTTGAATACTTAGACAGCTATATTGTTTCTCCTCACTCCCCCAAGTCTTCTCCAGGCTAAGTATCACTAATTTATTTCACCCTTTTGTAACATAATCTCTGGTCCCCCTTATTACACTGGTCTTGCTTTCACAACCTGATGAAGTTTAAAAGTGTCTATCCTAAAATGTGTTGCGCAGAAGAAAAAAGTCCTATGGTTTTTATAATTTGCAATAAGATGTATCTTATTTATTCTAGACATGATCCCTTTTTATGAAGGGTGAAATCACAATAACTTTTTTGGATACCAAGTCTCCCACTTCACAAGAGAACAGAGTAGATCTGGAAAGGACTTCAAAGGCTGTGTAACATCACCCTTTCATTTCTAACACTCACAAATATTAAATGAGTTGCCCAAGGTCACATAGAGAGAGGCAGGATTTAATCCTATGTCCTCTAACTTTGGAGTCTCTTTCCTTTACATCACACTGTCTCATTTGAATTTGTGGATCACTAAAGCTCAGTTCTTTTTCACATAAACTGTTTTCTATAATAGCTGTAATCTAAGATGAGGCCCCCATCACTTCTTGCTTTTATAGTTGAAATAATCTGCTAATTGATCTCCATGTTTCTAATCTCACCTTTCTCTTCATCCTCTACACAAATGTCAATTAATTTTCCTAAAATAATGGCCTGACTATTCCCAGTCAAAAGTTTTCAGTGTGACTTCCTAGTGAAAACGTGATAATGTTCAAAATTCTTAGTATGGCTTTTCAAATTTTCCCAAATCTAGTTCTCACCTGCCTTTACAAACTTATTTCACATTGCTACATTTGAATTTTTTTCCACTCAAACTGACCCACTAACCACAAACTCAACATTCATTTCCTGTCTCCATGCTACCTGGCACCTATGCCTGGAATACATGCTCTGCTTCATAAAGTCCCTAGCTTCCTTTAAATCTCAGGTCAAGTGCCACTTTATGTGCAAAACCTTTTCTGATTCTCTCAGTCTTTAGTATTCTATCCTTCCTGAAATTAATTTGTATTCACAGATACTCACGTGATGCAACTTCCCTTATGAAGGCAAACTCTTTGAGGGCAAGAGCTGTTTTCTTGTCTTTGTTATTAAATAGTTTTAGTTATTAAATATTTATTAAATAGTTTTAATAAAAAAGTGATTATGAAAATACTATTATTACCTCCTGAAGTAACACATTCTACATTTTTGGGATTTATAAGTTAGAGGAAGTGGGGTGGCTAGGTGGTGCAGTGAGTAGAGTGTAGGCCCTGGAGTCAGAAGGACTTGAGTTCGGATCCGGACTCAGACACTTAACAAACACAAACAAAAACCTAGCCGTGTGACCTTGGGCAAGTTACTTAACCCCAATTGCCCTCCAAAAAGCAAACTAACTAAATGAAAATTAAAAAAATAAGTTAGAGGAAGTGGCTTCTAATATTTGTCTATGATGCTTGCTAGCTGAAAAACCTTAGGCAAGTCACCTAACATCTGAGACTCTCAGTTTGCTCATTTATAAAAATAAGAATATTTTCCAGCTCTATATATCTGTGACCCAAGGAAAGCCCTAATTTTTCTTATAATGCCTTGCACATATAAGAAAGGGTAAGGAACCTGTAAGGAATGGGAGCAGGTGAGTTCTGGATATGATGTTACTGATTTAGAGAACTCTCAGTGTGGGAATTCTTTCCACTGATGCAAACGTGTCTATGGTGTATTTTCTTAGAGAGTTTCCTGGGCACTATAAGTTATAATTTCCTCATAGTCACATAGTAGGTGTCTAGAGGAAGGCCTCCAATCCAGGACTTCCTGACTATAAGACCAGTCATCTTATCCACTGTACTATACAGCCTCTGCTTCTACCTATTGCTCTTGTCCACTGGGGAAAATGTAATAAATCAATCCCTCCTCCATAAGAAGGCAAATATATAAAATACTTGAAGACAGTGAAGTTACTCTTGAGATTCCTCTTCTCCATGCTAAACATGCCCATTTCATTTAATTAATCTTTATATGATATGAACCCAAGGCCCTTCACTATTTTGGTTGTCTTCCTCTGGACATTCTCCAGCTTCTCAGTATCTTTCTTTAATTATTATATGTAGAACTGAGCACATTACTCTCAATGACGTTTGACAAGGACAAATTGCAATGAGACTTTCACCATTCTTTCCCTAGAATCAGCACCCTTCAATGCAACTTAAGATCACATTAACTTTTCTGACTGCTACAACATGCTCCTGACTTATATTGAGTTTACAATCCACTAAAATCATGATTTTTTTTTTCAGATAAATTACCATCTCACCATGGCTCCTGCATGTTATACATGGGACATTTATTTGTTTGTGCCCAATACAATTCTCTCTCTCTCTATATATATATATATATATCCTGGTTAAATTTTGTCATAATAGATTCAACCAGCCTAATGTTATAGTTCGTTTTACATCCTGACTGGGAGGGAAGGGGGAAGGAAAAAAAAAACATGTATAAAGTACCTACATGTGATAGGTATTGTACTAAGCACTTTACAAATATCGTTCTGTTAAATTATCAAAAGAACCTTAGGTGATAGGTATAATTATTATCCCCTATTTACAGTTGAGGACACTAAAGCAAACAGGTTGTGATTTACTCAGCATCACACAGCTAGTCTGTATATAAGGCTGGATTTGAAATTAAGTTTTCCTGACTCCAGGCCCTATACTTTATCTGCTACAGCATCTAGCTGCCCCCTACTGATTTATCTAGTGTACTACCTATCCCCCACCCCAGCTTGGTGTCACCGGTAAATTGATGAGTATGGCACCTGTGCCTTCTCACAAGACATCAATAAAAATGTTAGCTAGCACAGGGGCAAACAGATCCCTGGGGTATTCTACTGGAGACCTCCTACCATATTGACATTGAATCATTTATTAATTGTAGTTACTCTGCCTTTGTACAACAAGTCCTGAATCTATCTGAATTGATTATTGTCTATATCTGATATTGTCCCTAAATATTACATTAGATACTTTGTTTAAAAAAAAATAGACAAATCTAAGCCAGTTATATCCACAGCATTTCCCTCATCTACCAGTCTTAGTAAGCCTTTCTAAAAAACACATGGAGTCTGACAGGACCTTTTCTTTTGGAAGCCATGCTGGCTCTTTGTAATCACTGGTTCTCTTTGTAGATTTTTGCAAACTATTTAATATTATGTTCTAAAAATAATTTTTCAAGAAGCAAAGTCAAACTCGTTGATGTTGTTCACAGACTCTATTTAATCTCTCTTTCTCACATGTGATAGTCAAAACGTTTGACTCCCTTCATTCTTGTGGTACCTCTCCTATTTTCCATGATCTTTCAGATATCACTGATAGTGATCCAGCAATCACATCTGCCAGTTCTTTCAGGGCCAAAGGATGCAGCTCACGCAGACCAGATGACGTGATGCTTTTTACTATCTCCTAAATTATCTTGGGTATCAACCCCTGTTAGACATTTTACTTTGTCATTTCCAGTGCTAGAATGGTTGTCCTTGGAAGAGAAAATAGAAGTAAAGTATTGTTCAGATACTGAGTTATCATTTTTCCACCACCCCCAAGAAGAGGTCCTAAGCCTTCTTTGATACTGCTTTTTCTTAAAATATAGCTAAAACAAACAAACAAAAAAAGACATTTTTGCCATCCTTTGCTTTCCATACCAGCTGCAGCTCATTCTGTGCTTTAATACTTCCAGTTCTATTTTTTACATTACCATGTCATGGTCATATACTGTTACCTGATTTTTCTTTTATCTTCGAGTACATTTCTCTTTATAATCAAAGTCAGATTCTGTTTCTTTATGCTAAACCTCTGACAAATATTATTTTCCCTACAATTAAAATTGTGTTCTTCAAAATTTAATTCTTGAATTTCTTCCATCTTTTCCAGACTTACTTTTCTTATGGCATTTTAGTTAAAGGGATCATACCTATATTTATTCTGAAACTTTTGAAATACACTTACGCAAAATTCCAGCTTTATGTCAGACTGTAATGCAACTTCCTTTCCTTCTATATCACAAACTCTAGAAGAGAATGATGACTTACTTCTTTCTATAAGTGTCTATCATTTTTACCTCCTATGACCAGTCTCTCCTTGTTAGTGAGAATCAGATCAAGAATCCCCCTTTTTGTTTCCTTCACCTTTTGAAGAATGAAATTATCAACAAGAGAAGTCAAAAAGTAATTAGCCCCCAATATATGTGAGCACCCCTGAAACAAAAAAGGAATTAGAACCTTTGAGAGGTTTATATTTTGAGATCATGTTATTGACTTCTGAAACTAAAGTCTGACTTGCAGTTCTTTTCCTTCTTAACCACATCTAAAATGAACAGATTCAATTAGGCATAGAGAATCAACTCATCTAAATTTCTAGAACTAAATAATGTATCCGAAATATTCCAAAGCAGGTTTGACCTCTTTAATTCTTAGATAATAAGGGTTTTTTTTCCCTTGATATGGGAATTTGTCAACAGTGAAGTCTTTTGTTTCACTTCCAATGTCATCTAGAAAGGAGAATTCTTGAAGAGTGAACTGAGCAGCTGTTGCCTGGCAGGGAGGTAAGTCAATGACTGGGCACATGACAGTTTCAAATTTGTATAGAATTTAATAGCAAAAAAGCAGTTTACTGGAAAATGATAGTCTTCATGCCCATTGATTTTAAGTTATCAGAATAAAGTGCCTTTGTAACTTATTTGAAACAAGTCAGCTACATTTTCAAGTATTTTAATCCAGTGATATTTCTGACTTTGCATAATAACAACTCTTTATAATAAGAAAAAGAAAATAGAGAATTTCCTTTGATAGTTTTTGAATTACCTGATTCAAATTTAATTACATTAATCATTGATTTCATGTGTTACAATTCTTATCTTAAAAATAGAATGTGATTTCCTCTTATACCTCATTATAGGAAAGTGATTCATTTCTCTTCAGAAAAAAAATAGTCCAGCAAAGAAAAACAAATATTTTGAAGACTTCTATTATATATTTGTAATGATTTACTTACTCATTTCTATGTTAATTTCATGTCAAGGTCAAGGCTGATCAAGATTAGAGAGAAAATTAAATGCAAAATGAAACTCACTTCCTTATAAATATTCTTCTTTGCCCATAAATAAATGTACATTTAGAATATATAGGTTAGAAAGATTATACATGAATTAAAGAATTGTTGATTAGGATTAGTGAAACATAACGACCCTACCTCTGATGTTTACTAACTTGGGAAACTTAACCTTTACGATCCTTACATTCCTCACATTAAAAAAAAAATGAGAATTTGGATTTAGCTGTCCTCTTAGGCCCATTTTAGCTTTATATCTGTGATCAAATGATCTTTGGGAAATTGTGAAAAATCTGAGAGGTGCCTAGCAATGGAAAATGACCCAAATATCCTCTTTATCTCCAAAGGAAGAAAGTGTTCTGAAATGATTGGTTCCATACCAGCAAAGAATAGGCTAGTGAAATTTGCTTGAATTCTTGACAAAATTCTGAAATGTGTTATTAAAGGGATGGTTAGCAAGCATCTAGAAAAGAAAGCAGTAATTACAAGTCTCCAGATCTGTCAAAAACAGGTCACATCAGCCTAGTCTCATTTACTTTCTTGACAGTCTTGCTACATGGATAGATCAGGGAAAAAACAAAACAAAATGAAACTATAGAGTTTATCTAGATGCTAGCAAAGCATTTAGTTTCTCATGTCAAAAAATGGGAAAGTATTGGCTTCAAATATGATTGAACAATAACGTAGTTGAAATATTCCAAAGCAGATTTGACCTTTTTTAATTCTTAAGGTTGTTGGTTTTGTTTTTTGTTTTTGTTTTTGTTTTTTTGATGTGGGAATTTGTCAACAGTGAAGTCTTTTGTTTCACTTCCAATGTCATCTAGAAACAAATGAGATTGTTTAATAAAACTATTATTTTATTTGTCATTTATTATTTGTGATAGCTTCATTTCAACTTTTATTTAATGTCAACCCACAAACTAGATTTGCTTTGCAATTATTTATATTTAAATAAGTTAATTGCAACATAAAATACAATTACCATGTAGTCACTTCATCACAGTTTTCATGAGAATTCTTTCTTTGTTTACTCATTCATGCCCTTTCACTTTTCCTCTGGTTCTGCTTTGTCAATTCACTTTTCTGCCCATAAGGCTCTTCTTATATTGCTCAAACTTGTTCATCTTGATTGCACTACACTATTGTATATGATTCAAAATAAATCCATAAAGGTATGAATGATTTTGAAAAATAAATAGAAAAATATGGCTTAGCATTAATGCACTATAATTAATTTAATCATTCTCCAATTTTTGAAACTCAGCTTAGAATACAAGTTTAGTGTGACAAGTTCATCCTAGTCCATCTTGACACTTTATGTGATTTATTGTTCCATTTCCTAGATGTTCTCCATTTCTTTACTAGAATGTTGAAGAATATTCCCAGAGATCCACCTAAAACTCATAGGTGTATAACTTTTGAATTACATTCTCTTCCTTTTGAGAAATTAAAAAAAAAAATCTCCATTTTGGTGGCTTTGCTTACTGCTTACTTTCTCCACAATTTTTCACAAATATTGCTATACCATTTTTAAAAAGATAAAATCTTTGTTTATTATAACATGTTTAGGTTACATTCTTCCAATGTGACATTGTGGGCTAAAGAGTAGTAATATTTTTGTAACTTTTACTGCATATTGCCAATTACTTTCCAAAATAGATTCAAGTCTATACATACTATCAGTGAAGGAGTGTGTATTTCTCTGCAAACTCACCAGAATTATGTCATTGCTGTTAATGTTTCACCAGTTTAATGATGTGTAAGGTAGTACTTGTGAGGCAGTATTTCAAAGTTCTTTTACTTTGCATCTCTATTAATGATAGTGGGAATTTTGAGTACTTTTTAAAAGTTTATATTTCCTTTTTATTTAAATTGTCCATTTGTATTCTTTGACTATGCTCTGTGATATAGGAGATGTTGATTTTTTTCTCTTATATTTGTAATCTCTTATTTGTCTTATTCTTTTTTTTTGCTTTTTGCAGGGGGGGAAGGCAGGGCTATTGAGGTTAAGTGACTTGCCCAAGGTCACATGGCTAGCAAGTGTTAAGTGTCTTAGGTTGGATTTGAACTCAGGTCCTCCTGACTCCAAAGCTGGTGCTTTATTCACCATGCCACCTAGCTGTCCCATATTTTTTTCTTATTCTTTTGAACATATTTTTTAAAGCAATTGGGGTTAAGTAACTTGCTCAAGGTTGCACGGCTAGTCATTATTTCTGTGTGGGTGCTCATTTTCTGAGGCCGGATTTGATCTCGGGTCATCCCAACTCCGAGGCCGGCGCTCTTACTCACTGAGCCACCTAGCCGCCCCTATACCATTTTTTTTACATATTTTACATATTTTTAAAGGGTCATTTTATTTTTCTATCATCAGATTCATATATCTTACCTTCACAATTATTTTATTTAATAAAAGATCTTCTAAAATTTGCATAACTAGATTATTTTAGTTACACACAGAGTGGACAGGCTTCTGAACTTTGTGTGAGGAATATTTGGGTTCAAATTTTTCATCTCACACTTATTAGTGATATGACTATGGTGAAATCATCAAAAGTTTATGAGACTCATTCAAACACCACAGAGTTTCAGCCTTGAAAGAGATTTCAGCAGCCATTTATGCCAACACATGCCTAAATAATAATTCCAGGTACAATATATCCAACAAATATGCATAGAGACTTTGCTTAGAGAAGGACCTCACTACCCCTCCAATGAAGTTCTTTCCATTTGTGGATAGATCTAATTGGAAGACTATGTTGCTTGAAACCAAGTCTGAATTTGCCTCACCACAAATTCCTTATTTTTTTTCTTGATATGTTCTTTGAGGTCAAACAGAAGGAATCTTACCACTCTTTTACAAACAAGGTTAGGTATTTGAAAACAATTAACATGTATCCCAAGTTTTCTGGGAGGTTTTTAGTCTTCTTCTTCTTTAGGCTATACATCCCCAGTTTATATCTTGTCCTCATGTAGCATGAACTTGAGCCTCTTTACCATCCTGGTTGCCTTCCTCTGGATTCTCTTTACTTAGTTTTTTTTCCTACCTAAAATGTCCCCCAAACTAAATCCAATATTCTAAATGATATCCAATCTAGGAAGAGTACTATCATATCCTTATTCCTGGAAGTATACCTTTCAACACAATCCAAAATCACATTATTATTTTTTGGTTGTCACCTCTTATGATTGAATTACATTAAGCTTACAGCTCATTAAAATCTACAGATTTTTTCAGAAGAACAAAAACAAAAACACCTGTTGTCTCTTAATGGCTCTAGGGCAGCCAGGTACTGCACTGGATAGAGCACCAAACCTAGAATCAGAAAGACCTGGATTCAACTCTGCCCTCAGACACTAATTGTATGACTCTGGATGGATCATTTTGCCTCAGTTTCCTCATCTGTAAAATGAGCTAAGGGAGGAAATGGCAAACTACTCCAGTATCTTTGCCAAGAAAACACCAAAAGGGGTCACAAAAGGTCAGACACAATTGAAAAATCACTAAACATTAATGGCTTTTGCATCTTCTACTTGTGAAGCTGATTTTTTTTCAACTTAAATTTTGTACTTTTCCCATTAAATTTTATCTTAATCATTTTGGTCCAGTGTTCTACACTTTCAACACGTTTTTGGATACTGATTCTATCATCCAAAACTTCACCATTGAATTTGATAAGGATGCTTTTATCCAAGTCATTGATAATCTTAAACAGCAAAGAATAAAATATAAATCCACAGGGGGCACTTAACTAAAAAGGAAACTGACCAAGAGCCATCACTGATTTCATGTTGATCTTGCTCATTCATTCTGAATCCAGCTCACTGTATGCAGCATATATCTCTCCATTACCCTCCCCCATGTGAATATAATGAGATTTTATTAAGTACATTGCTAAAATTCTAAATAAATTGAATCCATAACACTTGAATATGTTTCATAGTAGTAATCAATTAAAAAAAGGGAATAAGGTGTGGTAGGAACAATGTCTTAGTCTCTTCTATTCAAGTTAATCTAGTTTTTTCCTTGAAAGGTATTGAAACATTTCTTGAAACTTGATTGATTCATTTAGGGGACTAAAGATTCAGATTTCTTACATCACTTCTCCATTGCCTGAGTACAAAGCAGCTCTAGAAGCTTTAGGGATGCCTTGGTGCTTGGCATGGGGTCACAGTTGGAGCTTTCCTTAGCTGAATCAACTCAAGGTCCTCAATGCCTCTCCTTATTGAATATCCTTCTCTTGCTTTGGTTAAGCAATCTCTTTTTTGTTAACTGTTTAATCATCTACAAGTATATCATTTTGTTTCAATATGCACCGTAATTTTACAGGGGTCTGAGTCCTGAGTCAAATCCAGCTTAGAATAGCAGGTTAGTCTGAGAAGATCATCCTAGTCCATCCCATGTGATTTATTGTTTCCTTTTGTAGACATTCTCTAAACATTTCTTTAATAGAATATTGAAGAATATTCCCAGAGATCCATATAAAGCTCACATATGTACAATTTGCAGATTACATTCTCTTCCTTTTGGAAAATTAAAAAAAATATTGTCCATTTTGGTGGCATTGCTTATTTCCTCCACAATTTTTCAGACCACTACTAGTAGCTTAGCAGTGATGCTTAATAGTCCTTATGATACCTGAGGATATAGTTCATCTTAGCCAAGTGATGAAAACTCATTATACAGAATTAAGTACTCTCTTACTACATCTTTACTATTTTGTCAAATCTCTACTAGATTATTTTGTTCTTTTCAATCCAAAAGTCATTCTTTGGGCAGAATAATTCAATTCAACAAGCATTTATTAAATTCTGGAACTGTGTAAGATGTTCATAACATAACACAACAATAATAACAGTAACAAATAGCAACAACAGCCAAAAACTTTTCTGCTTACAAGGAGTATACATTATAGTGGGTTGAAACAGTATATGATACGTACAAAATACATAGAAAGTAAAAATGAAGCAATTTCAGGGAGTGGTCATGCAAACAATTGGGAGGAATTAGGAAAGTTCTCCTGTACAAGGTGGTACTAAAGCTGCCTTTTGAGTGTAATTGTGGTTTGTAGAGCTATAGATAAGATGGGAGAGTATTCCAGGAATGGGGAAATAGCCTCTACAAAGACACAGACATGAGAATCAGAATGTCAGGGGACCCATATAAAGTATTCAGTTGTCTGGAATAAAAAGTTTATTAAAGTAATTTGAATTTGGTCTGGGAAAATAGATTGGAGTGCTTTAAATATTTTAAAATGTTTATTTTAGCCTAGAGGTTTTTTGAGTAAGAGGATGGTTTGTCCAGAGTTTTGCTGTAAAAATATAAATTTGACAGTTATGGAGTATTGATTGGAAGATGGAAAGAACGAAAGTGGGGCTGTCATTGGAATGTTATTGCAGTAATCTAAGTGATCATTTGAATGAATCTGAATGATATTTTAGTGGTACTTTTGACAAGAGTTAGTCACTGATTGGATATGAATTACTAAGTAAGATGGAAGATGTGCCTATAACTATGAGATTTTACCCTGAGTGACAAAAAAAGGATGATGGTGTCAGAGATACAGAACTTAGGAAAAAGCATGGATTGGTAGGAGATGGGCAGAATGGAAGAAAGATAATAAAGACCATTTTAGTCATACTGATTTTTGATACTTATGGGACAGCCATATAGAGATGTCCAGCAGACAGTTGATAGAGTAAGATTGCTAGGGCTGGATAGATAGATTTTGAAATCATATGCATAGTTATGATAATTAAACCCATGGGAACTTGCCTTCAGCAAGCAATCATCAAACACTTTCTCTTCCTCTCTGTCCTTTACGGGGATTATTTCTCATCTTACAGCAAATGTATATGTATAACATGCTTTGAAGAACAAGCACTAACTTTCTCACAACATACATATTCTTCCTCTTCTTAAATATTATGATTCTTATTTCTTAACTATAACAATTAGGGGTGGTTTCCTTTCTTCTCTGTGTGACATTCTAGCCTTCTTCAATGCAATGACATAAGTTAATATCCCCCCTTAGTTTTTACCCCTGCCCTTTGCATTTTTTCATATTGAAGCCTCATTTCCATTTTTTAAAAAGCAACTTCATGGTTCGTGACATCTTAAAATATGGAGAAACATTCTTTGAGCACCTTTAGCTTTCCTGCCAGTGAGGAGATCTATCTACTCTTTGAGACAGAAAAGAATTTTCTTAGTTGTGGCAATGAATAAATAAATAAACAGAGAGACAGACATACAGACAAGCAGATCAATGAATAAACACACAAATAATTAAGTAGATAAATGGACAGGTAAATAAATGGAGGGATGGTTAATAAGCAAAGAGATAAACAGATGAATTAAGAAGCAAATAAATTAATGAATAAGTAGATATTTCACACTAAATATGAGTCACTACAAAATTTCCCCTTTCCCCCATATATATATATATATATATATATATATATATATATATATATATATATATATATATATATATATATATCAGAAGTATACTAGTCCTTGTTTTTTTAGTCTGCTTATATGCAATTACCACTCACCACTTCAGCATGTAGGCATTCTCTCTTAACATCTCTTAATAGTTTAATAGCCACACATAACTGTTCCTCTAGTTCCTCCAAATTTCTCCTCCCCAAATGTAATGTAAGTTCTACCCTTCTTCACAATTCTGAAGCCCTGAAAATTCCTTTGCAAATTTTGTTGCTCTTTATCCAGCTCATATCATTCTTTTCCAGTTTCTTCTGCCATGCAATTATCTCCAGGAGAATGTGGAAACAGAATCTGATTCTTTAATTGTAAAATAGCTACAGTATTGCCTAATTAAGGGCAGCTATGGGGTTCGGTGACTAGAGCACTGGATTTGTTTTCCTCCATTTCCTCATCTGTAAAATAAGCTGGGGAAGAAAATGGCATACCTCCCCCTGTATTTTTGCCAAGAAAGCCCCAAATGGGGTATTGAAGAGTTGGACATGACTGTAAGGACTGAACAAGAAAATTACTTAATTAATGCATGTCAACGTAAAGCCAAGCATGAGCAGCTTTCCAGAGGACTACTGCTGTGAACAGCTTTCAAGATTCTGATTACACAGTATAGTAAACTCTCTATTCAGTAACAAACTAAGACAAAACATTTAAAGAAAAGCAATGTACATCATTCACAATGTTACAACTTATCACTAAAATAGCCATACAGTTTTCACCAAAGTGGTCACATAGTTTTAAGCAAAGTGCATTCATTTGGTCAATCACAAAGTCCTTAATTAAATCACAAAGTACAAAAATCAAAGTCTTCCACCCATGGGTTGCAATTAAGTTACAATATCATCAGTCACTACCCAGTACCCTCTTAAGGGGTAGTGGAAAGTACAAAGGCCATCCACCCTTAGGTCACAAGTAAGTTACAATTTCATCAGTCAGCATTAAATACCAAAGGAGAGGTCTTTTCATCTTGACTCGAGGCAGGTTCTCAGCTTACATGGTTCTTCTTCGTTGGTCCCAGCTACTGCCTGAATCCAACCAACTGCCACCTGAGTTCAAAGGCAGACAGCTCCTTGTGCTTGTCCAGCTCTCCATGCGGTTCCTGTTCCATATTGAAGCTCACAGTGTCTAGTCCACCTTACACGCTTATTCAAATAATAGGAAACTGAGTCCCAGAATGAGAAAGTCAAAATCATTATAGTAACCACAAAGTTGGTACACATGTTTAATGCAGTGACCACCCACATTCCCAAACCTGCACAATAAAACAGGTTCCCTCAGGCAGGGATCTTCCTCTCTCACACATGGTAGCTCCTCAGCCTGGTTCTTGGAAGCCCTCAACAGAAGTCCCCAGAAGAAAAGTCTCAGCAGAAGCTCTTTTCTCAAAATCAAAATCACTTTCTCCAGCCTGGGCTTCTCCTCCTCAGCATCCACACAGCTTGCTCCAATAAGTTCTGTCTCAGTTCTTAGTTCTCATTTCTCTTGTCAGTTCTTCTCAATTCTCAGTTCAGTTCTTAGTCCAGCAGTAGCAGCTCAGTCTCCAGATGCTAGCTGAGAGAAATTCTGGCCTCTCTCAGCTTGGGCTTTTCCTTATTTAAGGTATTAGCTCCTCCCTGTTTCACCCCTTCCTGTTACAACAGGAAGTTCCTCCCACTGTGGGATTCACAAGTTCTGGATCATAATACTTGATACAATCACACTTGAAACAAGGTGCTAAGTGCTTGCCAAACCAAGGGGATCTTCAAATCACATTAATATTACAGTCAAATACTATGTGTATCAGTTAACTATAATTCATCAGTTTAAGTAGATAGTAAGTTGGTGGCCTAAATCCATTTCTTATCAAATTGCTTACCAGTTTCCTCAAATATTTTTGTTGAATGACAAATATTTTCCCTTATATTGTTTAATATAGATTTACTGAAATACAGAAATAGTTCTGTGCTGCGTTGATTTGAGGAATTCATCATATGATCCAGATTACAACATGTTTATATCATCCCATCCTATGTGACTCTCATCAGTGTACTTCCAAAAGTTTGCCACTGGGGCATCTACTTAATATTCTGGAGGCCATTCATTATTTCCATAATTTGAAACAGAGTAAGGATGATTGAGTCTCAATATAGAATTCCTCTTTTCTCCAACAATTCCTTCTCTACTTTCCAGATCTTTTTTTTTTTTTTTTTGCTTTTTGAAGGGCAATTGGGGTTAAGTAACTTGCCCAAGGTCACACGGCTAGGTTTTTGTTTGTGTGTGCGTTAAGTGTCTGAGGCCGGATCTGAACTCAGGTCCTTCTGACTCCAGGGCCAACACTCTACTCATTGCGCCCCCTAGCTGTCCCTCCAGATCTTTTTTAACCTGACAAAATACTTATCAATCCAGTGACCATGCTGAGTTCCTTGTCCTTCCTGGCACAAGAAACTCTATTTCCTGACTCCTGTATTTTCTCTTGCTGGCCCCCTATAATGGAAATAGGAAATGGAAGATCTTCCCTGCTTTGAAAATAAACTCTGCCCCCTAATAGGCTGAATGTTATCACATGGAGCCTGTGGTGGGAGGACTTTGCTGAAGGGTGGAGCAGTACCCACAGGAGACTGGGAGTCACAGCAAGCTAGATGGTTGTGAGGAGAGGATGCTTCTGAGGGAAACAGGCAGGCTTTTGAGTAAATATTGGTCTTGTATTGGTTTGTGGGAAGGCTAAACGATGGTATGGCTCTCTGTGCTATTGTGGTTTATTAACTTCTTTGCTACTATGATGGAATCTACATACTGTTTTGGGGATTTCGTTTTCTCATATCTGAATAAAAGTTTTACTTCTGTCTTACATATGGAGAGTCTGTTATATCTTGTGATCAAGCACCATGCAGGTATATTTACAGTGATAATGGGCACTGTGAATATTGTATTGGTGCTACATTTGGTGGCAAGGACAAGATCATGAAATATTGGACTTCTATTTGGAGGCAGAAAGGATTTAGAAGAAGAAATGAGCATCCCAGGATGGGAGAATTCACCTCATTCCTCCCTAGCAGGGGAGTGGTCTAAAAGTATAGGCCTCTTTGAAAACTGGGAATTGAGGTTACAGCAGGGAGAACCTAGAGATTTAGAAACATGTTGGGTAAGAATGCCAATAACACCAAGGAGAGAGCTAGAGGCAGTGTGTAGGAGGGGATGGATTTTACTAACAGGTTACCATGTTATGTGTAAGAGTAGAGATAAGCTCCTATAAGAGAAAACTCAAATGGAAAGGGAATTGACTATTAGAGCATTCAGACTCTCCTTTAGAAGAGCAAGCTGGGTGATCCCAGATTGTAGAAGAGAAGGCTTTTGTGAATTTGGCTTGGAAAAAGAAGCAGAAAAGTAACAGGAGAAAAGTACATACAGTTTGGGTGGAGACTGAGCCTAATTGCTATGACAATGACTGCCAGGATAGTGTATGTGTATAGAATGACACAATGTTTCATGGTGAAGCTTTTATGAGGGCAAAAGCTCACCCCATACTGAGAAGAAAGCAGGAGAATCAGGGAGGCCAGAGTTCAGGGAGATAATTGATGATTTCACTCCACAAGAGGTTACTGATATATTAAGCAGATTTACCCAAATGATGGGAGAATCCTTAATGACTTGGATGGAGAGAATCAGTGATGAACGGTCTAGAGGAGCATGGGTAGATAGAGTGGACCGATTGAAATTTATATGTATTTGTCAGGATTCTTATGTCCAGCAAACTTTTAGTGATTTTCATATGGTATGAGGTAACAATATGAGTTAGCTTTAGATGCTGCTGATGCCATAAAATGTATCACACTGATTCTACATGGTCTAGCGGAGAGAAACCCTGCTATTTGTTTAGAGACTGCAGGAGAAAGTTGAAAGAAGAGTAATGAAAACTGCTATCATGGTTGGAGATTATAATGGTAATGTAATTTGAATTTGAAGACCCCTCGTTGTATTGGCATGTGAGAAAGTACTTAACACTTTGTTTCAAGTTAAGCAAAGGTAGCAAGTACTTAGCACTTAGTAATTGATCAAGCCTCTGTTGGGGAAACAGAAGCTATGAACTTCTGTCTCCTGTTACTGATGTAACAGGGAGGAGTTGACTGAAACAGGAAGCGAATGCTGTGTATATATAAGATTGCTACTCAACATATTGTCCCTACTCTGACACCAACTGATGATCCAGTACTAGCAAAATGGGCTCCTCTTCAGAAGAGGATCTGCCACCACAAGTTCTCAGGAAATTCTGACTCAGTTCTCAATTCTCTTTTCTGTTCTGTAGCTGCTCTACTTCCAGATGCTGGTCCCAAGAAATTCTGACTGTCCCTTCCTGGGAAATTCAGGTAGGAGTTGCCTGCCTTGAGTCAAGATGAAAAGCCCTCTTTGTGGGTACTGAGTAGTGATAAAATTGTAGTTTACTAATGACTGGTGGAAGGTCTGTGTATTTTCTAATGATTATACTTAGTGATTAATGATACTTAGTAATTGATTGCTGAATAAGTGACTGATTGAGTTAACTTAGTGTGTTCCATGACTAGAAGACTTTGACTATTGTACTTTGAGATGACTGTTCTTTGTTCAAAACATTGCGGCCAGTATAGTGGAAAATATATGGCCATTTTAATGATAAGCTGTTGTGCATAATATATTGTAATTTTCTGTGATAAGTTATAATATTGTGAATGCTATACCTTGATTTTCTGTGAATGTTTTGCTTTAATTTGTTATGGAATGAATAGAGTTTTCACTGTATTGTGTAATCAGAACCTTAAAAGCTGTTCACAGTAGCATTCTCCTGGAAAGCTGCACATGCATGTCATTACAGTGATGCAGATGCAGATGCATATCATGATATCCCCTTAGCAGGTCCTCATAGAAATATCATGGTAATATTTCTATATTCCTGCTTATAAGCACCTACTTCTGACTCTACTAGTTGGTGAAATAGGGCACCCGCTTTCAGAGGTGCTGGATAAGATTTCAAAGTTTCCTCTTGAGAGAAAAGTAAATAGCCAAAGGATTTAAAGTCAGAATAGATTGACAAGAAAAGAACTCTTCTCTATTGTGAGCAAGGGTTGATTTTAGAAGAATTGATGGTATTCCAAGTATTGAACTCTATAAAATGCACCAAGATAAGTCAGATGGGGTGTGGAGAATGACAGTGGATTATAGACAACTGAATAAAGTAACTCCTCCCTTGTATGCTGCTGTTCCAGGTACCATTACCTTAATAGAAAGAATCAAGAAAAATGATGGGACTTGGTATGCAGTTATTGATTTAGCCAATGCTTTCTTCACCATCCCAATGGATTTTAAACAAAAGGACAAGTTTCCTTTCACTTGACAGGGCAGACAATATACTTTCACCTACTTGCCACAAGGATATCTGCATAGCCTCACTATTTGTCACAGGACTGTGGCTGAACATCCAGATGAATTAAAGCTAATTAAAGCTACCTGGTGTACAGCTTATCCACTACATTGATGATATTGTGATACAAGTAAAAAATGTAAGGAAATTGGAGAAGAATTTGACACTTTAAATTGAGCATATGAAAAGCAAAGGGTGGAGATTAGCTCTGCAAATATTCAAACACCAGTTCAAAATGTAAAATTTTGGGGAATACAATGGAATAAGGAGCTGTGACAGATTCTTCCACAAGCCTGACAAAAGATTCAGGATTTTCCTATCGCTACCGATAAGAAAGAGGCCCAAAAGTTTATATTATTATTTTGATATTGGCAACATTACATCCTGCATCTAGACAGATTTTGAAACCCTTATATAAAGTTACTCAGAAGAAATATGAATTTGACTGGGGACTTGAGTACAGTAAACCTTACAAGGAAGCCAAAGCTGCTATACAATTGGCCCTAGATTTATGGCCTATGCAATACAGCCTTGTGGAATTACAAGTGATTGTATAGGATGATTATGCAAACTGGAGTTTATGGCAGAAACAACAAAGCTGAAATGTACCTTTAGGATTTTGGTCTAAGAAAATTCCTTCATCTGGAGTTGAATATATACTTTTTTCAAAGGAATTGTTAGCTGCATATTGGGCTTTGATCAAGACTGAACAACTGACTCTGGACCATGCTGTGATATTAATCCCTGGGATCCTAATTATGACCTGGGTAACAAGTACCCCAGCTTCTCACAGAATTAGACATACACAAGAGGCCAGCATAATTAAATGGAAATTGTATATTCAAAATAGAGCTGAAACAGGTAAATGTGGAATTACTGCTTTACATGAATCTATAGCAAACATCAATACTGAAGGAAATGATACATCTACTGAACCAAAGCAACAGTTGGTACAGTCCTTGGTAAAATGGAATGATGGATATGATGGATTAACTGAAGAATAGAAGAAACATGCATGGTTTATTGATGGGACAGCAAAATATTTGGGCCATAAAAGACATTGGAAAGCAGTAGCCTATTACCCATGTACTAAGCAGATTTTTGGAAAGTACTGGGATAGGTAAAAGTAGTCAATACACTGAACTTACGGTAGTATGTCAAGCCATCAAAACAGAACAAGGAGGACAGGGTCATATATTTACTGACTCATGGGTAGTAGCTAATGGGTTAGCCCATGTGAAAAAATCAAAATTGGGAAATTCATTGTAAACAAGTCTGGGGCAAATATTATGGGAAGATACATGGGACATGTCTTTGGTTATTGATTTGTCAGTTTTTCATGTAGATGCTCAGGTGGCCCTCACCATGCCAGAAGGTGAGTACAATTCTCATACTGATAGACTAGCAAATATTGCTACTCAACATATTGTCCCTACTCTGACACCAACTAACGATCCAGTACTAGCAAAATGGGTCCATCAAACAGCCAGCCATTTAGGGGTCCAGGCCACACACCAGTGGGCACAAGATTGAGGTATTAGTATTTCTCATTCATCATTAAAACAGATAGTAGGGAAATGTAATTTATGTCAACTAGAAAAGGGTAGTAACTGGGGAGATAGTAAGGGAAAAAGTCACAGCCAAATTTGGCAAATAGATTGTACTGGTCCTCTACCACAAGATAAAGGATGCAAATTTATATGTATTTGTGTTGACACCTGTTCAGATGTACTAATGGTTTGTCCTTATAAGAATGTGACCCAGAAAAACACCTGTAAAACTCTAGATCTCATAACTATATTATGGAGCCCCAATGCTGATTCAAAGTGACAATTAGTCACATTTCAAAGTTAATGAAATGAAGAGATATTATATATTAAATAACATAGAATTGATATATCATATTCCATATTATCTTCAAGCATCTGAATTAATTGAAAGAATAAATAGATTGTTGAAAGAACAGTTAAGGAAGTTAAGTTCTAAAAATTAGTATCAACATTGCAAAGATAATTTGTCCAATGCTTTGTTATTTGAGTAATACACCATTGGGAGGAAGTACACCTCTAGCAGGAATGATGACCCCAGATCTACATATCAGAAAACAGCAGACACATAAGATCCCAAATATTGAGTATTGTACTGTGAGGCAAGATGTCCCAGCACCATATATGGGGAAAACCTGGTTCAGGAGGATATTATTTACATTGTTTAGAAGACTTTTGAATGGATAGAAAAGAAATAAGAAACATCTCTACTGGAATATGTATGAGAATTCCTAAAAATCATTTTGGACAGATATTACCTAAATCAGATTTAGCAGCTAAAGGAATACATGTATTAGCTGGAATAATAGATTCTAATTATCAGGGAGAAATTATTGTGGCATTGCAAAATTTGGGTGAAGGACCCATATAGTTTTGTAAAAATGATTAAATAGTTCAAGTGATTATTATTCCTTGTGAAACAATACATTGTGAAAATTGACCCTCCTTCCAAAATAACTGTCAGAGGAAATGAAAGGTTTGGTTCTACTAATAGAATAAAACTGAGAGCTAAAGTATGGGTAAAGCAGAATCCAAATGATGTTCCAAAGGCTGTGGAGATTATTGCACATGGGAAAGACAACACAGTGGCTATTGTTTGTTCAGAAGATAATTACCAAATTGTACCCTTAACTCATATATTCTACAGAGAATGAGACTGTGCTAGTGAGTTCACGGACTCCAGAAGCACAGCTGACTCTATATTTGTCTCTTTTTGGCTTTTTGTCTGTTAAACTTGTTTGCAAGATTTGTTTCCTGGAGGCTTAGTACCCTCCACCTGCATATGCCTGATTGCTTAAGCTGGATGTCACCCTCTGTCCATGACTGTGATGTGCCACCCCTAGACCTGGCATCAACCAAGCTCTAGAGGCCAGCTAAAGAACTGTCCTTTCAAATGGGACCTACTGGACCTAGCATTGACTAAGCTCCGGATGGCAGCTAAAGAACTGACTTCTCAAATAAGACCTCTTGGGGCAGGGACAGCTCTACGTCCAATTTTAGCTGGAAGTAGCTATGGAGAAGAGATCTCTGCCCCTTACCCCAACATTTTGAGCCCCATTTCTTTGAGGGGATGAAGATGGGGTGCTTGTGGCCAAGCCCCCACCCTAAGATGTTGTTTTATGTGCTTACTTCCTATTATCCCTGTTATATTGTTGCAAAGTTCTGTTTATAGCAGTTACCTCATCAATTACCCCCAAACTGTCATTAATCTATGTAATGAAATGTATTGTTAATATATTTTTTCTGTGTAAGGAAGATGAAAAATCTTGGGGCTGAAGTAATGGGAATGGGGTTTTGAAGATCTTCCCTTCCCCTTAATAAGCCTAAGGGAATATGAAGACCTTCTCTGCTTTGAAGATATAGCTTGCCCCCTAAAAGGCTGACTGTAATAACACTGAGCCTATGGTGGGAAGAGTTTGCTGAAGGGTGGAGCAGAGCCCACAGGAAGCTGGGAGTCAGAGTAGCTAGACTGGAGGGAGGAGAGAATGCATCTGAAGGAGACAGTTAGGCTTAGGAATAAATGTTGGTTTATGGGAATAGTAAATAATGCTGTGGCTCTCTGTGCTGTTATGGTGTATTAACTTCTTTGCTACTGTGATGGAATGGGATTGCGGGCTTTGGGATCAGGTTTTCTGGTGTCTGAATAAATGTTTTACTTCTGTCTTCTATATAGAGAGTCTGTTATGTTTGCGATTGAACACCATGCAGGTATATTTATAGTGACCGTGGGTACTGTGAATATTGCATTGGCATTATACCCCATAACTCAGATGATCTCCATCCTCATCTTCACCTCCTGCCATCCCTGGTTTTCTACAAGTCTCATATAAAATACTACTTTCTGCAAGAAGCCTATTTCAGTGCCCCTTAAAGTTAATACCTCCCCTTTAAGATTACCTCTAATTTAACCTTGTTTATATACGATTGTCTCCCATTTTAAATTGTTAGCTTCTTGAGAATTGCTTCTATTTCTGCCCTTCTTTTTTTTGTTTTTTTGTTTGTTTGTTTGTTTTTTGTTTTTAAATTAATTTATTAGTTTAGTTTCAGTTAACAAGTTTCAATTCCATAGTTCCTTGATTTTCAAATTTCCTTTACTTCCCTCCCCCCTCCCCACACGACAGCATATAGTCCAGTATATGATCTGCAAATGCATTCATATTAGACATTATTCCAATTACAAAGGCATATTGTACTAGGTGGGATGAAAGATGGTGAGGAAGAAATAAAACCAAACAGTGAAAAGAACAAGATCATTTAGTTTGCTTCCATCAGGATTCAGGTTCAGTTCTTTCTAGTTATATCTCTGGATGGTGCATTTCTCACTTTCTTGAGTCTTTCGGGATTAACTTATATCACTGCAATGCTGAAAAGAGTCCAGTATGTCATAGTTGGTCATCACAGATATGGTATGTCTGGGATTGTATACAGATTTCTTCTGATTCTACTCTTCTCGCTCAGCATCACTTTGTATAAGTCTCTCCAGGTAATTATGAAATCCGTCACCTCTTCATTTCTTATAGCACAATAATATTCCATTGCATTCATATACCACAACTTGTTTAGCCATTCCCCAATTGGTGGGCACCCCTTCAGTTTCCAATTCTTTGCAACCACAAAAAGGGCTGCTAAAAATATTTTTGTACATATGGGTCTTCCTCCCACTTCTATGATCTCTTTGGGATATAACCCTAGAAGTGGTATGGTTGGGTCAAAGGGTATGAAATTATTTATAATCCTTTGGGCATAATTCCAGATTGCTCTCCAGAATGGTTGGATAAGTTCACAACTCCACCAGCAATGTATTAGTGTTCCAATTTGTCCACATCCTCTCCAGCATTTGTCACTTTCTTGTTTTGTCATCTTAGCCAATCTGACTGGAGAGATGTGGTATCTCAGAGTTGTTTTGATTTCCATTTCTCTAATTAATAGTGATTTAGAGCATTTCTTCATATGCTTATAGATATCTTTAATTTCTTTCTCTGAAAATTTCCTGTTCATATCCTTTGACCACTTATCAATTGGGGAATGACTTGTATTCATATAGATTTGGCTCAATTCTCTATAAATTTTAGAGATGAGTCCTTTATCAGAGACACAAGTTGTAAAAATTCTTTCCCAATTTCCCACCTCCCTCTTGATCTTGGTTACATTGGCTTTGTTTGTACAGAAGCTTTTCAATTTAATGTAATCAAAATTATCCATTTTGCATTTTATAATGCTCTCTAATTCTTGTTTGGTCCTAAAGTCTTCCCCTCTCCATAGATCTGTCAGGTAAACTATTCCTTGCTTTCCCAAATTGCTTACAGTATCATCCTTTACACCTAGATCATGCACCCATTTGGACTTGATTTTGGTATATGGTGTTAGATAATGGTCTATGCCCAGTTTCTGCCATACTGTATTCCAGTTTTCCCAGCAGTTTTTGTCAAATAGTGCATTCTTATCCCAAAAACTGGGGTCTTTGGGTTTATCGAACAATAGATTGCTATATTCATTAACTGCTGGGTCTCCTGCACCTAATCTATTCCATTGATCCACTACTCTACACCTCTGCCAGTACCAAGCAGTTTTGATGACTGCTGCTGTATAATACAGATTAAGATCTGGCATAGCTAGTCCACCTTCCCTAGCGTTTCTTTTCATTAATTCCCTTGATATTCTAGACCGTTTGTTTTTCCAAATAAATTTTGTTATTATTTTGTCTAACTCTAGAAAGTAGTTTTTTGGTAAATTGATTGGTATGGCACTAAATATATAGTTTAGTTTGGGTAAAATTGTCATTTTTATTATATTAGCTCGACCCAGCCATAAGCAATTGATATTTTTCCAACTATTTAGATCTGCTTTTATTTGTGTGGAAGTGTTTTGTAGTTCTGATCATATAGATTCTGGGTTTGTTTTGGCAAGTAGAGTCCCAAATATTTTATAATGTCTACAGTGACTTTAAATGGGATTTCTCTTTCTATCTCTTGCTGTTGAGTTTCATTAGAGATGTACAGGAATGCTGAGGATTTATGTGGGTTTATTTTATATCCTGCAACTTTGCCAAATTTATTTATTGTCTCTAGTAGTTTTTTACTTGATTCTCTAGGATTCTCTAAGTATATCATCATATCATCTGCGAAGAGTGATAGCTTGGTCACTTCTTTACCTAATTTGATTCCTTTGATTTCTTTTTCTTCTCTAATTGCTACTGCTAGTGTTTCTAGTACCAGATTGAATAAGAGGGGTGATAGTGGACACCCTTGTTTCACTCCTGATCTTATTGGAAAGGCTTCTAGTTTATCCCCATTGCATATAATACTTGCTGATGGTTTTAAATAGATGCTATCAACTATTTTGAGGAAGGCTCCATTTATTCCTATACTTTCTAGTGTTTTTAATAGGAATGGGTGTTGTACTTTGTCAAAAGCCTTTTCTGCATCTATTGAGGTGATCATGTGGTTTCTGCTAGTTTTATTGTTGATGTGCTCAATTATACTGATGGTTTTCCTAATATTAAACCATCCTTGCATTCCTGGAATGAATCCTACCTGATCAGAGTGTATTATTTTTGTGATAAGTTGTTGGAGTCTTTTGGCTAATATTTTATTTAGAATTTTTGCATCTAAATTCATGAGGGAAATTGGTCTATAATTTTCTTTCTCTGTTTTATCTCTTCCTGATTTAGGAATCAGTACCATATTTGTGTCATAGAAAGAGTTTGGTAGGACTCCTTCTTCACTAATTTTCCCAAATAGTTTGTAGAGTATTGGAATCAATTGTTCTTTAAATGTTTGATAGAATTCACTAGTAAACCCATCTGGCCCTGGAGATTTTTTCCTAGGGAGTTCTTTGATGGCTTGTTTGATTTCTTTTTCTGAGATGGGGTTATTTAGGTAATTCACTTCCTCTTCAGTTAATCTGGGCAACTTGTGATTTTGTAAATATTCATCTATTTCACTAAGATTGTCATATTTATGTGCATACAATTGGGAAAAATAATTCCTCATTATTTTTTTGATTTCCTCTTCATTGCAGGTAGATTCACCCTTTTTATTTTTCATACTCATAATTTGGTTTTTTCTTTCTTTTTTTTTATCATATTGACTAAGGGTCTATCAATTTTGTTGATTTTTTCATAAAACCAGCTCTTAGTTTTATTTATTAATTCAATAGTTTTCTTAATGTCAGTTTTATTAATCTCTCCCTTGATTTTCAATATTTCTAAATTAGTACTAAATTGGGGATTTTCAATTTGATCTTTTTCTAGCTTTTTCAATTGCATGTCCAATTCATTGACCTCCCTTCTCTCTGCTTTAATTAAGTATGCACTCAGGGATATAAAACTTCCCCTGAGAACTGCCTTTAGTGCATCCCACAAATTTTGGTATGTTGTCTCATTATTATCATTCTCTTGAATGAAATTATTGATTGTTTCTATAATTTCTTG
>WOXC01010482.1:0-96879 GCA_011680675.1 Gymnobelideus leadbeateri
TCTTTCATTTGTTTGGATCTGCTTAACAGCATCTTGATTTCTCATAAAGTCATTAGCTTCCATTTGCTCCAGTCTAACTCTGAAGGAATGAATCTCCTCAGTGAACTTTTGAGATTCTTTTTCCATCTGGCAAATTCGACTTTTTAAGGCATTCTTCTCCTCATTGCCCTTTTGGGCCTCCTTTGCCATTTGAGTTAGTCTATTTTTTAAGGTGTTGTTTTCCTCAGTCAGGCTGTTGACCCTCATTTCATACTTTTCCTGCATCCTTCTCATTTCTCTTTCCAATTTTTCCTCCACTTCTCTTATTTGATTTTTAAAGTCCTTCTTAAGGTCCTCTATGGCCTGCAACCCGCTCATGGTTTCCCCTGGGGCTTTTGGAGCAGGACTTCTGACCTCACAGTCCTTTTCCCGCTCTATGCCCCCAAAATAGGAGTCTAGGGTTGCATTTTTCTGTTTCCTTTGCCTTGGCATGTTGCCACTTAATTGCTTGACTTTTGGGCTTGTTGCCACACTATGGCTTTAAGGCCAGATAGAGGAATTTTCGTCCGGAATGTGTGGGGGGCAACTTCCGTTTCTGGCAAGCTGTAAACCCACCCATGACTTCCACCCTAGATCACAATCCAGATCCAGGGAGGTTAAAGCAAGAGCGATTACCCCCCAAGACTGATCGCTGGATCTCCCTACAAATTTGCAGGCTGGGAGCGGGAACTGCCTCTGAAAACTACAAAATGGCGTTTGTCCTCAGTGGCTTCTAGCCCCCAGGGGAGGGAGCCGACACATTCCCTAATACCAGTCCCAAAGTCCATAGGACACTAACCTCTTACTTTGTCCCAGGCAAGTCTATGTTGATAATTCTGGGGTCGCCACAGCTCCTGGTGTTCTGGGGTTCCTCCAGCTAGCTGCTGGCCCTGCCGCCCTGGGGCTAAAACCTCGGCTCATGCGGACCTGGGCTCGGCTCTGCTCGGCTCCTGCGCTCTGCTCGATGCACGCTGCCAGGTCCCAGACCGCTGCGCTGGTCCTTCCTGCAGGGCTGCTGGGCTGTCCTCATCGGGAGTTTAGCTTCTTTGTGTCGTTCTGTGGGTGCTGGGGCTCCAGAAGTTGCTCAGAGTCCCCTTTTCCATCGTTTGGGGGGAATGTGGGGGCAGAGAGGCTTGGATGAGTTGTTTCTACTCCGCCATCTTGGCTCCGCCCCCATGATTGTAACTTTTACAAGAAAAAATTGAGTTGTTTGAGACAACTAGAGTCATTTATCTCTGGTTTGATGGAGAGGTTTCATAAGGAGAGCAATATTATAATATAAAAAGGTCAATAAACTACCTGGAAACTTTTCTTCCCAATAATGTTTTGATGTTGTTAAAATGAAACAAATGAACGGGGATAGTAAGTTGTGGGACAGGACTGAAGTAAATATAACAAACAAATAAACTAAAAATGTACTAATCCATACCCAGGACACTTAAGTGGCATAGTGTACTAGGCAGGATAGAGCACTAGGCATGTAATCAGGAAGATGCATTTTCCCCATTTCAAATCTGGCCTTAGACTCTAATTATGTGACTCTGGGCAAGTCACTTAACCTCGACCTGCCTCGGTTTCTTCAGTCTATAAAATGAACTGGAGAAGGAAATGGCAAACAATTCCAGTATCTTTGCCAGTAATGGGATCATGAAGAGTTGGGCATGACTGAAATGACTGAACAACAACAGCAAAGCTGTATGGTAAATGCTGAGTATACAAATATAAAAATTGAAATAGTTCCTGATTCCAAGTAGCTTACATTCTAAAAAAAATTGTAGCAAGGGGAGGGTGATATGGTTTGGGGAGTTAATGGGATGGTGACTTGATCCATAGATGAATCAACTGATAGATCTTTTCCAATAACAATGGTAATACTGGTTTGATTTCTGTCCTTAGAGCAAAAAGTGGGTGTGTGTGTTTCTTGGGATGGGAGAAAGACAGTGAATGCAAGATGGCCCAAGTAAACAGGATGTGAAACATAATCTAGTTGTGTATGAGGCCAGTTGAATTGTAATTGTCAGAGGGAACTAACTGATGCAGCTGGTCCTGGAGTAAGGAGGACCTGAGTTTAAATGTGACACCAGATTCATATTAACTGTGCAACCCTGGAGAAGTCACTTGACCTCTGTTTGTCTCAGTTTGCTCAGCTATAAACTGGAAAAATATAAAATCTACCAAAGTTGTTATGAGGATCAAATGAGATATTAGAAAAGCTTAGCATAGTGACTGCCTGTTACATAGTAAGTCCTTAATAAATGCTTATTTTCTTCCAACTTATACAGTAAAAGCCAGGAAAATTTGGATTCACTCAAGACAGGTTAGCGCCAGAGCATGGGTTCAAAAGATGAAGAGAGTAACTTTCCCGGGGATTTAGGTAATAGATTTTTGAGGTCACCTGTGCTGGGTAATTAGTCAAGGATGGAAGAAGTGGGGTAAACATAATGTCTAAAACTCTTTGTGAAGCTCTTCAACCATAATGTAATATTCTTGAGGTCAAGGACTATTATGACTTTTCTTATGATGCATTCAGTTCTGAGCACATAGCAGGCATTTAATAAGTATTTGTGAAATTGAATTCATGGCTATAAAATGTTTGAATCTACTTTTTCTATCTTTGAATTTAAAAAGAATGAGAACTTATGTGTAATAGTGGAAATGTTGGCAAGCACAATGGGCAATCCTCATAGTTAAGAGACTGGGAAATCTGCTTCTGGGAAGCATGGAATGTTATGAAGTGAGCCCAATTTCTAATTTTGAACGTGTTCCTCATGTTTCTTACCTGCAAAGTGTCAAGAGGCAGTACTGTGGTAATTTAAAAAAAGGAATAGCACTTAGAGTGGGAAAAATCTGGATTTAAGTCTTGCCTCTGATACCCATTGGCTGTGTATCCTGGACAAATCATTTTACTTCAGAGTGCCCCAGGTCTCTAAGAAACTAAGTGGCAGAATGATTATCTATCATCTTTAGTGGAGGGAAGTTTCCTCAGAGGGAATTTCTTGTACCTATGAATTAATAGACCTGGTCCAACATCAAATGAGAAAGGGAAAGAGAGGGAGAGAGAGACAAAGGGAGAGGCAGAGAGACAGAGGGAAAGGGAGAAAGAGGGACAGAGACACAGAGAAACGCACAGGAGAGAGAGAGAGAGAGAGAGAGAGAGAGAGAGAGAGAGAGAGAGAGAGAAGCATCTATTAACTGCTTACCATATGCCAGGTGTTGTTCTAAGCAGGAAACAAGACCCTCCATGCTCCCAAGAAATTTACCTTCTAATGGAGTGGTGGGGAGGAGAGAATTCATGAAATGTATCAAGAAGGGAGTAGTCCTTGCATGTGAAAAAGGTGCTTGCCAAGGAGGAAAATGGTGTGTGTGTGTCGGGGGAGGGGTGGGTAACAAATAGATAACAAATTAGCCCTTCTAAATACCCTTGGATAGAATGTAAAGTTTGAAATTAATTTGAAAAGCTGAGCAATGTTCTCTTCAAAATAAAGAATACAGAGAGATCTATTTCTTATGGAAACCATATTTTCCCCAAACTTCATTAACAGTTTCAACATTTTGCACATATATTTTCATCTTGCTTTTATGATTATTAGTGTCTTGAATATATGTTAAACAATAGCTGTCCCTTTGCAATGGCATGAATCCCAGTACAATCTAGCTAGTCATTTTACTGCCTCAAACTTCTTTGTTTAATTTATTGACAATCGTCTCCTGATAGATATTTCTGCTTCAACCTCTCTTCTTCCCATTCCATTCTTCATATAGATGCTGAAGTAAACCTCCTTAGATGCAGATCTGTCTATGTTACTCCCAGTCTCAAGAATTTTCAATGGTTTCCTCTTTCCTTTAATATGGTAGATCTTAACCTTTTACCATTACCAGGGCCTCTTTGACAGCCTTATGAAATCTATGCATCCATTCTCATAATGATGTTGTAAAATGGATAAAATATAATAATATGATTAAAACAAGCCAATTATATTGAAATAGTTGTAAATATTTTGTTGTTCAGCCATTTTTTCAGTAGCATCTTACTCTCTGTGACCCTATTCAGGATTTTCTTGGAAAAGATATTAAACTGGTTTGCCATTTGAATCTCCAGCTCATTTTACACATGAGGAAACTGAGGCAAACAGGATTAAGTGATTTGCCCAGGGTCACACAATTAGTGTGTGACTAGGCATTCTATCCACCAGGAAACTTAGCTACTCCAAGTTGTATTTCTGTGTATGCATGTATATGTATATAAGTATGTATGCATGTATACACACATAAATGTGCATGCATGTATATGTGCATATAGTGTATATATAGTATATGTGTATGTGTATATAGAGACTATATATGAAATAGAAGCATAGTTATATATCAAACATAATTATATCTCAAATACATATGACATATACATATATAAACAACATATGGGTGTGTATAGAAAGATAGAGATAGAGATTTTCACCTCATGGAACCCAGGTTAAGAACTTGCTGATCTAAGATAAAAAACTAATTCCCTAGATTGATAATTAAACCCCTTCATTATCTGAAAAGTCTACCTTTTTAGATTTTTTCCCTATTATTTCTATTTAATATATTCTGTATCCCAGGCAAAATGGTCAACTTACTTACTGTTCCGCAAATTCACCTTCCCAGTTCCAACCTCAGTGCTTTGGCACAGACTGTCCCCCATGCCTAGAATGCAGTTCCTTCTCAACTCAGTCTCTTAGAATCTTTAGATTCTTTTAAGGCTGCATATGTGAAACTTTTCATAAAACCCCAGAACTATTAACAAATGTCTCCCTGCGTAAATCCTCTATATTTTCTAAATCTTATACACAAAATGATATAACTACCATAGAACTAGATCTGGAAAGGGCCTTTGAGGTCATAAAGTTGAGTCACTTAATTTGAAAGATAAAGAAACGGGGTCTAGGAACTCACAATAACTGTTATAGTCAGGATACTTAGTTAAATCTTCCTGATTCAAAGTCCAGAGTTCTCTACATTGCACCATGATCCACCAGTAGAAAATAAACTCTTTGAGGTCGGAGAGTACTTTTTTGGTTTTATGTTTGACTATTAAATGAAATTCATATATCATGCAGTTGGTTCCTTTCAGTGTCTAGAACAATGCCAAGCCTAGTATGAGCTTTACATTGAATAGCTGTTGAATTCATCCCGACTGTATTTGGTCTGGAGGTGTGCCAGAACTAACTCATGAGAACCAATTGTTAAATTTTCAGTGTGACTATTCATATCTTGGAAATCAGTGAATGACCCAAATCAGGATTTGATTGGTTATGTTGTTGATTGTCTTAAGAAAACAATAGAGAAGTAATAATAGAGACCAGACTTAAAAGTGTGCTGTGTACATTTTTCCCTGAGAACTAGTTGATAAATATTTATTAGTATATCCCTATTTCTAGCTACTACTGTCTCCTTCCAAATGGACCACCAAAGATGATGCCCTAAAAGAACTAAGCCACTGAACTTTGGTACTCCTGGACCTGTGTTGTACTGATTGATGAGTAATAACTCAGTGAGCAATTGGCTCCTAATAGCCGACATCTTCCCCCACATAGTTTTCTTGACCCCAGACATATTCCTACCATGGTACTGTTGCCTCCTTTTCCCTCAGATGGCCAACTTGTTCCTCTAGGAACAATCTGCAGATCAACATTAACATTACTTTTAGAAAGACTGTGTCACATTCTCCATATCTCCACTCACCATCCCTATGACATTCCAAGCCAAAATGACCTTTCTCCCTTATAACTACTTTCTCTAATTATTAGAATGTAAGCTGCTTACACATTGGGAATTTCTTCTTTTCATATCTCAAGCCCTCAACAGTGCCTAATTCATAGAAAATTCTTCATGAATGCTTTTTTATTCACTCAGATAGTGAATAGGACTTCATTCACAGAATTAGGAAGTTGTTGTTGATGACTCATTTCAGTCTCAGGAAACTGTTGTTGCTGTTCAGTCATGTCAGATTGTTCATACCTCCATTTGGGGTTTTCTTGGCAAAAAATACCAGAGTGGTTTGCATTTCCTTCTTCAGATCATTTAGTAAATGAAGAAACTGGGGCAAATATTGTTAAGTGACTTGTTCATGGCCACATGCTAATTAAGTGTCTTAGGCTGGATTTGAACTCAGGAAGATGAGTCTTCCTGATTCCAAGCCCAGTGCCATATTCTTTGAACCACTTAGTGGTCCTGTACTACCATGGTCAGGAAGACCTGGGTTCAAATCCTGCCATGGATATTTATCAACTGTTTGATTCTGAGCCAGTCACTTGTTTTAGTTTTCTCCCCTATAACATAAAGGGGATGGACACAGTGACCAATAAATTTTCTTCTAGGTCTATATTTAAAAAGAAGAACGTTTACTAAAATTTGACATTCAGACACAAGTAGCAAGAGATTCTTGAGAAGGTAATCAAGGAAAAGAAATCAAAAGGAACTTTTCAAAGTTGAACTGTTTACATTCCTACATGGAAAAATAATAACTGGGACTGATGAAACCATTCTCAGTATGAAAATAATGTAAGAAGGGTATATGGGCATATGAATACATATGTGAATGTGTGTATATATGTTTACAGTACAGGTATACATGGATAGAGGGCAGAGATTGAATTTGGTGGGAAGGGATGATACTTAAGGGGTGAAGTTAAGAGGTGAGAGAGGGAAGTGGCAAGAGGAGATGGGGAGAGACAGGGTAGGGTAATCTATCTCATGTAGAAGAAGCAAGGGGAAGTGGTTTCAGGGGAGGGGAAGAACAGGAAGGCAAAAAAGCAAAACCATATCCTCATTGAATTTGGCTCAGGGAGAGGATGACATACATACTAAATGGGTATCTCACCCTGATGGAGAGTAGGGGGAAGGGGGATGAGAGGGGGGATGATGGAGAGGAGGGCATTCTGGGGCAGGGGAGGTTGGAAGTACCCACTATAGAAGAGGGACAGGATCAAAGTAGGGAATGGATCAGGTGGGGGGTGGGATGGGTGGGAGGGAATTATAAGCAGTCTTTTACAATATATCTACTATGGTAATGTTCTGCAAAGCTATACATGTACAACACATACTGAATTACTTATCTTCCCAGAGGGAACGGGAGACAAGGGAGGAAGGGAATGGATCTGAATTTCGAAGTTTTAAAAGTAAATGTTTCAAATATATAAAAATAGTATTATTAATACTATTTTGCATGTAATTGGGAGATAAGATGTTCAGGTATCGGGGTATCGGGGCACAGAGATTCACCTTGCCCTAATGGTAAAGTCGAAGGGGGTAAGGAAGAAGATATGGGAGAGAGCAGATTGGATGAGGTGATATCTTGTGGGACTGCTATTCTGGGGTAGTGGGTAGGGGAAAAATGGGGAAAAATTGTGACTCAAAATCTGGCAGAAATGAATGATGTAAACCAGAAGTTAAGAATAAATAAATAGATAGATAGATAGATAGATAAATAGATAAATGAATGGATAAATAAACAAATGAATGAATGAATAAGTAAATAAATAAAAAAGAAGATAATTTACTTTCAAATTCTTCCCTCTGGTATTATATATATATATATATATATATATATATATATATATACTCCTTTGTAATTCATTTCATAAATAAGAACTAGACTTATAAGAATATTGTCAAGTAGGTATTATGAATAGCATTATCCTTCATAGGTAAGGAAGCTAAAGTGTAGAAAGTTTCAATAATTTGTCCAAGGTTATAGACCTAAGACATGAACACAAATCTGTCTGAAGCTAAGCATAGAAGTCTATCCACTTTGCTATACTGCCTCTTAAGGCCTTGGGTTGAGACTTTTATCCTTGTCTCCCCAATGTTAAGCACTGTTCATTGCAACAGTAAGCACTTAATACATGCATATGACATTGAATAGAATGAACCTCATTGAGGTCTTCTTGGGGAGACCATTTATCTATGCCCTTGTAAGATCATCGATTTTTAGCAGGAGGAGCCCTAAGAGACCATTTAGTCTACTCTCCATTTTTCCAATAAAGAAACTAAGACCCAGAGTTAAATGACTTGCCCAAGGTCACAGACTGTAAATATCAAAGGCTTTTTGAACTTTGGTCATCTTACTCTAGTCAGTTTGTCACTGTTCCTTGATGTAGTTAGAATAAAAGAACACTCAAGAGGAAGAAAGAAAATTCTAGTGTCTAAGTGGAGACAGAGTAAAGTGAGCCAGTTCTGAATGCTCAAGCATTGTGAGGACATATCACGGAGGGAAGAAATTCCAATCAGTTCTCCCACTTCAACAAATACATAACTCCTTTTGACGTCAGTGTAAATTACTGGTGGAACAATGGAGAAAACTCTACCCCGCAAAAAGCATGAACCCCCTTCCCACTCCAATATTAAGCTGTCAATTGTTAATTGCACCTTGAAAGGAGTAATAGAGTGAAGTCTAATTTATAGAACAAATTACTCTGGCATTCACGCTCTAAAGATGAAAAACAGTATATTAATAAGGACAGGCATGGATTTTTTCATTTGTTTCTCTTTCCTTTTAATTTTTCTTTCTAACTAAGGTCTCAAACTCTTTCTCTACACATAGGATGACTCAGTTAAGGGAGTTGAAGTATGCATTACTCATCAACATTACAGCACTCCCTTTTACTGCATTCACATTACTGTTATCTATAGCAACCGTCATTTCCTAATTGAACTTCCTAATGAATCAGATTTAAATGCTCTTCTGCAATATTCCTCATCCACATAAATGGGCACATTGGCAATAATTTTGATTCTAGGGATCTCTCCCATTAAAATTCCACTAATTTCTCTCACCATCTATCTACCCTTTTTGTCAGTTATTCCTTTGCTACATCTCTCACATCTGTCCTGATATCTCCATTTAAAATCCAACACCCTATTTTGGGCCTTTATCATCTGTCTCTTGGACTACTGCAATAACTTCACTCACATGCCTCTCTTCGCCATTTCATCCTACACCTAACTGTCAAACTCGTTTTCCTACGAGGAGATCTGACTATGTCACTCACCTCTTCCAAAAATCATCATTGACTTCCAATTACCTCGAAGTTAGAATATGGAATCTTCTGCTTGGCATTTAAAACATACTATTTTTCCAGTGTTTCTTGTTACCTATTATCATTATCATCTTTCCATGTTTTTTTTTTAATGTTAACACCCCCAATACAATCTAGTAATCATAGTAAAGTTATTTCAATTCCTTTCTCTCTGACTTTGCACAGACTCTCCTTTAGGCTTACGATATTATTCCTCCTTATCTTTGCCCTTTGCAATTTTCCTCTAGTTGAGGCTCACTTCGAGGGCAAGTTAAGACATAGGCCTTTCACACACATACCCATCCTATACCTTTTAGTGTCCTCTCCTAACACCTTCTAGAATCCTTTGTAATATTTTGCATCAAAAGACACTGTGCATAGAGATCTGCAAAAGAAAACATGGATTTGAGTCCTGCCTCTGATATATATTGCCCGAATCACACTGGGCGTGATGCTTACCTTTCAGTACTGCTATCAACTCTCTGAGACTAAACCTGGTAGAGAGGGTACTTACCTGCACAGATGGACAGAATGTCCTCACCTGGGAGTACCCCAAATTAATGGCACAATCCTTATCCCTATATTTTGTATTTTCTTCTCTGTGTATTTACTTTCCCTCAGTGAAAGCCAAGCTTCTACGGGAAAGAGACAGTTTCTATTTTTGTTTTCTTTTTCTCTCCAGTGCCTAGCATAGTGCTTGACCAATGGTATGCATTTCACAACTACTTTTTGGATTTTTGCTGAATGGTAGAGAAGGGGGTGATGTTTTGTTAACTGCCTGAATACAGCTGTTCCAAATGTCTCTATTATTGAAAGAACAGAAGCAATCAGTGGTAGCAAATGTTACACAATCAGCAATTTGAGATATCATGATTTGAAACCTTAAGGAGCACTAACAGTGCAGAAGAGTGATGGTAACAGCTTTTGTCTTAAAAGAAATTATAGAAATTCACCATTTTCTCACTGCCGGATATTTTTAGTTTGACATTAGGAGAAAAAAACAACAGTAGCAAAAACAAAACCCACCAAAAAAAGAACAAAAAACAGCCACCTTTTCCTATATACCTTTATTAAGAAACTTCTCCCCTCCTGTTTAACCTGCCAGAAATGAGTTTCTGCGTTTTCTTTCCATTACCTTCTGGATCTCAGCAAGGTATGGTTGCAGTGAGGGAGGACGGGGTGAAAAGCCTAGTCTCAGCATCTATTTGATGTACAGATTTAATTTTGGGGGGGAGAAGAGGGAAGATAGGTGGAGAAAAAAATGCTTCTAAAAATGAAGAAAGAACACGCCTCACTTTCATGTTTGTTCTTTTGTGGGTGCCCCAGCTCGACAGTTTAAAAGTAACATCAGAGTTCCTCATACTGGGTGATTCATCCCACAAAAATATAACAGAACAAAAGGACATGAGGAAGCTGAATGTTTTTGGTGATCACTGAGATATCCAGGCTTTGTGTCTGTGTGGCTGACATACATATACATATGTGTATACATATATATGTATACATATATGTATATATACATGTATATACACACACATATATACATATATATTTTTCATATATATGTGTATATATACATATACATGTATATATACACACATATATACATATATATTTTTTCATATATTTGTGTGTGTGTATATATATATATATATATATATATATATATATATATATATATACACACATATATGAAAAAAGGCAAGACCTTCAATCATTCTCCATAGCTAGTGACTGATTCAATTTAAAATTGGTTCAAGGAAGATGATATCTATACTCCAAGCCCAAATAGTTACTTCAAAATTATGGACCATTTTTCATTTGGTGCATGATTGGGGATGGGTATAGCGTAGGGTTTGTCAAGATAACACAGTTATGTAGCTAGAGTTAGAGAATGTCAATGGAGAGAACAAGGGTTCCATTAACATCAGTACAATCTCTACCCACCTAGATGAGTTTATGGGAAGATATGGAGTAAAGTCAAATATCATGGGCAGTCGTGGATGGGTGGGTTGCAATATGCTTTATTGGAATTAACATTCAAATGAATGAGATTACAGGTCTATTAGAGGTGTGTTTGTGCGTGTGAGTGTGTGTGGGTGTGTGCATGTGCATATGTATGTTTACATGCATGTGTGTATATGTGTTTGTGTGTTTTCCTCACAGTCAGGAAAACTTAAATATATTGATGCATCACAGGCTAAATGGTGCAATGGAAATAGCACTAACTTGTGAGTCAAATTATTTCCTTTCAAAGCCTACCTCAGGCACATTACTAGTGAGACTTAAGACAAATCATTTAGCCTCCTTGAGTCTCATATTTTTTTTTCATTTTTGAAATGAGTGTGTTAGATTATATGGCTTCTTAGGTTCCTAATCTTTCTAAATCTTTGATCCTATGAACATAATCTCTATGCGACCCTGGACAAGCCATTTAATTACTCAGTGCTGCAGCAAATTCTCTAAGAATGTAAATGGCACACCAGGTGCCAATGTTTACTATTTGTCAGGGACAATACTGGGTATTGGAATACAAATGAAGACAAGCAGAATAAGTCTGTTCTTAAGGGAGTTTAGATTCTAATGAGGTTGTGGGAAAGATAACACATAGAGGATAGTTAGAATGAAGAGAGGAGAGAAGTATACCATAGTATCATGACATGGAAATGGCCTGAGAGTTATGGATCCTATTAAGATAAGGTGGAAACAAGGCTGCCAGAGACCAGGGGGTTGCTGGGAGCACAGTGTAAGACAGAGGTGTCAAATACAGGTCCCATGAGTTACATGAGACTGCAATATTCCTAGATGCTGCTGAACTACATTGAGCAAATAAGTCATTTTGAATTTTATAAATATCCACACTGAGCATAAAGGATATATGAAGATGGTATCAGCATGAAGAGAAAGAATTGATAAATAGAAGTATGCATAGGATAATCTTACATATGTACACACATAAATACACACATACATGGCTACACATATGTGTATAAGTACATATCAGGAAGTATACACATGCATACATGTGCCTATTTGTATATAATGTAGCCATCTCTAGGGTGTAGGAAGAGGGAAGAAAAAAGGGAAATGAAGATTTATATGACAATACATACACACATAAATATGTCTACACATATACACATATATGCATGACAACATGCATATATATGCAAATATATAATAACAATAACTTAATAGATTTGCAGTTTCATGTGCAGTCACCTTTTTATTATATTATGATGTGGAAATGCTTATTTTATTGCATAAATTAAAAATAAAATTTTAAAAAATATAATTAGAAAATATTTTAGAAAATAAAACACACTATAATTAATAGTATTAATTGTTTTTTCTAATTCAAAATGTGGCCCATAGGGATCCTTATGTACATCTTATTGGACTAAGATACACAGAGAAAGGGGAAAATAAAAGGACAATGATGCCCCAAGTTGAAAGTACATGGCATGTAAATGGCTGGGATATAGAAAGTAAACATCTGATTCACTTATACTTGGATTCAACATTGACCCAATATTGGACCCAATATTTACCCTACCCCTATATTGGTCCTGATACAATATTGACTTGTATTGGAGAGGTTTCTGTCAGGTTTACGGATGACCCTAATCACCTGATACGTCATCACTACTCATTGCAAGGTATATAATAAGACTAAGGCATTAATTCCCATTTTTTTTTCAAAGAAGTCCTTGATGCTTGTATTAGTCCCCTTCTGAATGCATTGAATAGATTAACGATAGTGTGATGCCATGGAACAGTGTTATATTGGAGTGAGAGGAAGAACCGAGGATTGAATTTCATTCCCCAATCTTAGGGAACATACATAACTTCTTAGAAATCCTTTTTCCCTAGGCCCAAGATGAAGATTGAATGAAATGGTCCCTAAGATGCTTCCAGCTATAAATCTAAGATCCTTTGATCGCTGCAACATTGTAGATTGGAAATATTTCATAACTTCTCAGCTTTTGTGACTCTGATTCATGTTTTCCTCTAAGTTCCCCTAGGCTCTCCACCCAAAATGCTTTATCTCTTTTGATTGGGAGTCCATGAAGCCTTCATTCTGTTAGGTGACTATCCCTCACTAACTATCATAAATTTCTTTGACAAAATATCAGTTTTATGCTGCTTCTTCTATGGTGGCCATGATTCACGTTTTAGCCCACCAAATCCATGATGAACCCACTAAACCAAGGGAATCATAGGTCCCATCTTAAATTTTATGTTAAATCATTTTTGAAGGAATTTCTTATAATTTATTTCCTTTTACAAGTATTTATTCTCTATCCTTCCCACTGTCTCTTCCTAAATGAACAATTTTATTTAACAAAAGGATAATCATTATAACAAATCACTTGCAAATCCAGCATAATTAATTCCCATATTAGTGTTCATTAGCCATGTCCAAAAAATATATGTCTCATTCTGTATAACAGTCCCTACTGGAGTGTGAGCACCATGAGGCAAGGCCTGCTTCAGCCTTTCCTTGTATCCTCTGCATTTAGTACAGTGCCCGGCACATAGTTAGGGCCTAATAAATACGGGATGACTGACTTTCCCTCCACTCCTGTTCTCTCCCCATCCTCCTCCCTGGGAGCTCCATAGCTAAGATGTTCTTCTCATTCTCCTCCTCCCCCCTTTTTTTAAACAGATACTTTATTAATTTCTGGTTTATATCATTCATTTCTGCCAGATTTTGGTTATAATTTTTCCCCATTTTTCCTCTACCTACCACCCAAGAATAGCAGTCCCACAAGATATCCCCTCATCCAATCTGCTCTCTCCCATAACTTGTCCCATACCCCTTTTGACTTCACCATTAGGGCAAGGTGAATCTCTGTGCCCCAATGCCTGCACATATTATCTCCCAATTAAATGAAAAATAGAATTAAAAATATTACATATATATATGTAATATTATTAATATATATATATATATGTATTTGAAACATTTAATTTTAAAACTTAGAATTTCAGATCCATTCCCTTCCTCCCTTATCACCCAATCCATCTGGGAAGATAAGCAATACAGTAAGCATTTTACATGTTTAGCTATGCAAAATATCACCATAGTAATTATATTGTAAAACACTGCTTATATTTCTCTCCCACCCTTCCGACCCCCAATCTGATTCATTCCCTGCTTTGATACTGTCCCTATTCTAAAATGGGTACTTCCAACCTGCCCTCCCCCCAGAATGCCCTCCCCTCCATCATCACCCTTCTCATCCCCCTTCCCCTACTCTCTAGCAGAGTGAGATATCCCATTTAGTAGGTATGTCATCCTCTCCCTGAGCCAAATTCAATGAGAATATGGTTTTGCCTTTTTGACTTCCTGTTCTTCCACTCCCTTGCAACCACTTCCCCTTGCTTCTTCTACATGATATAGTTTACCCTACCCTGTCTCTCCCCATCTCCTCTTGCCACTTCCCTCTCTCACCTCTTAACTTCACCCATTAATTATCATCCCTTCCCACCAAATTCAATCTCTGCCCTCTATCCATATATACCTGTACTGTAAACACATATACACACATTCACTTATGTATTCACATGCCCATATACCCTTCTTCAATTATTTTCATAATGAGAAAGGTTTCATCAGACACAGTTATTGTTTTTCCATATAGGAATGTTAAATAATTCAACTTTGATAAATTCTTTTTGATTTGTTTTCTCTGATTACCTTCTGAAGCACCTCTTGCTTCTTGTGTCTGAATGTCAATTTTTCTATTCAACTCTGGTTTTTTTCCTCAAGAATGCTTGAAAGTCCTCTATTCCACCAAGTGACCACATTTTCCCCTGAAACAAAATACTCAGTTTTGCTGGGTAGGTCATTCTTGATTTTAATCCCAGCTCTTATGTCCTCTGGAATATCATATTCCATGCCCTTCTATCCCTCAGCGTAGAAGCTGTCAAATCCTGTGCTATTCTGATTGTGTTTCCACAATATTGAAATTGTTTCTTCCTGGATGCTTGTAGTATTTTCTCCTTGATCTGCAAATTCTGGAACCTGGCTATAATATTCCTAGGAGTTTTCTTTTGGGGATGTTTTTCAGGAGGTGATTGGTGGATTCTTTCAACCTCTATTTCCCCCTCTGGATCTAAAACATCAGGACAATTTTCCTTGATAATTTCTTGAATTATGGTTTCTAGGTTCTTTATTTGATCATGGCTTTCAGGTAGTCCAATAATTTTTAAATTCTCTCTCCTTGATCTATTTTCCAGGTCAGTAGTTTTTCCCATGAGGTATTTCACATTGCCTTCTATTCTTTCATTTTTTGGATCTGTTTAACAGCATCTTGATTTCTCATAAAGTCACTAGCTTCCATTTGCTCCAGTCTAACTCTGAAGGAATGAATCTCCTCAGTGAGCTTTTGAGAATCTTTTTCCATCTGTGAAATTTGGCTTTTTAAGGCATTCATCTCCTCCTTTCCCTTTTCGGCCTCCTTTGCCATTTGAGTTAGTCTATTTTTTTAAGGTGTTATTTTCCTCAGTCTGGCTGTTGACTCTCATTTCATACATTTCCTGCATCCTTCTCATTTCTCTTCCCAATTTTTCCTCCACTTCTCTTGTTTGGTTTTTAAAATCCTTTTTATGGTCTTCTATGGCCTGTAACCCGCTCATATTTTCATTTGGGGCTTTTGGTGCCACTGTAGGCCTCTGCCACCAGACAGGGGTGCTTCTGTCCCAAACATTGGGGTCTTCACAACTTCCAGATGTATTAGTTGGGTGTCCTGTGTGCAGCCTCCACGTGCTCTGGCAAGCTGGATACCCACCCCAAGGCCTCCACCCCAGACTGCAATCCAGATAAAGGGAGGTTAAAGCAAGAGTGATTACTCCCCAAGATTGATTGCTGGATCCCCCTACAATTCGCAGACCAGGAGCTGAAGCTGAAACTAAAGCTGCAAAATGGCGTCTGTGCTGTGTCTCCTCAGCTGCTTCTTGCCCCCTGGGGAAGAAGCAGTTGTGTTCCCCAAATACTGGTCCCAAAGTCCATAGGGCACTAACCTCTCACTTTTTCCTAGGCATGTCTGTGTTGATAATTCTGGAATCAACACAGTTTCCGGTGTTCTGGGGTCCCTCCAGCCATCTGCTGACCCAGCCACCCTGGGGCTAAAACCGAAGCTCAAGAGGGCCTAGGCTTGCCTCCCAGAGCACTGCACTGTCAGCTTCCAGAGTGCTGTGCTGGCCACTCCCTGCAGTGTTGCTGGGCTGTGCTCAGTGGGAGGTTAGCTTCTCTATGTCTCTCTGTGGGTGCTGGAGGTAAAGAAGTTGTTCAGAGTCCCCTTTTACATGATTTTAATGTGGTGTGGGGGAGAGCATCTTGGAAGTGCTGTTTCTACTCCTGCCATCTTGGCTCCTCCCCTTTATGTTAAATCTTAAGATTATAATTCTATTTGCCTTTAGAATGTGAGTTCTGAGAGTAAGAAATATACATCCTTGCAATGTCAATAGAACTCAGCATGTTACATTACATGTAAGGCAGTAAATTGATCTTTGTCAAATGAGTGAATGAATGAAGACTGCAATGATTCAAAGAACACTGATTCATCATAATGGTCACCACCTCCCCCAGGAATTGCTATGGTTAAAAAAGCCACCCAGTAAAGGTGACTAAGAAAACAACAAGGGCTACCAATGAATGTGCTCACTCATACATCTCTATGAAATCCCCTTTTCATTCCTCCTCAAGAGGCCTTCTAGCATGTTAGTTTCATCATACATAGTCAAGACTCACACAGAATACTGGGCACATATATGTGAGGAACTATCTGCATCACTGGAAATATCATATAAATTGATGAAATCAGATCCCACATGACGGTGAAATATTTATGAGTTATCTAGGCACAAGATTTGAGGGTATTTTTGACAAAGGAATGAAGAAAGAATTGAAAGTCACATCTTTTAGAGTACCACAATTGTTTTTTTTTCTTTTTTTTCAAATGCTTTATTAACTTCTGTTTGACATCATCCATTTCTGCCAGATTTTGAGTTACAATTATTTTCCTCCCTGTTTTTCCCCTACCCACCATCCCAGAATAGCAGTCCCACAAGATATCACTTCCTCCAATCTGCTCTCTCCCATATCTTCTCACATACCCCCTTCGACTTTTCCATTAGATGAAGGTGAATCTTTGTGTCCCAATGCCTGCACATCTTATCTCCCAATTACAAGCAAAAGAGTATTAATAATGGTATTTATATATATTTGAAATGTTTAATCTTAAGACCTCGAATTTCAGATCCATTTCCTTCTGCCCTTGTCACCCATTCCCTCTGGGAAGATAAATAATTCAGTATATGTTGTACATGTCTAGCTATGTAAAACATTACCATGGTAGATATATTGTACGAGGCTGCTTATAATTCCCTCCCACTCATCCCACCCTCCACCTGGTCCATTCCCTACTTGATACTGTCCCTCTTCTATAGTGGGTACTTCCAACTTCCCCTCCCCCCAAGGATTCCCTCCTATCCATCATCCCTCCTCTCATCCCCCTTCCCCCTATCTTGCTGCAGGTTGAGATATCGCATTTAGTATGTATGTCATTCTCTCCCTGAACCAAATTCAATGAGAATGTGGTTTTGCCTTTTTGCCTTCCTATTCTTCCCCTCCCTTGCAATCACTTGCCCTTGCTTCTTCTACATGAGATAGTTTGCCCTACCCTGTCTTTCCCCATCTCCTCTTGCCACTTTCCTCTCTCACCTCATAATTTTACCCCTTGAGTATCATCCCTTCCCAAGAAATTCAAACTATGCCCTCTATCCATGTATAACTGTAAACATATATACACACGTTCACATATATATTCATATGACCATACACCCTTCTTCCATTATTTTCATAGTGAGAACGATTTCATCAGTCACTGTTACTGTTTTTCCATACAGGAATGTAAATAGTTCAATTTTGATAAGTTCCTTTTGATTTCTTTTCCCTGATTACCTTCTTAGGCATCTCTTGCTTCTTGGGTCTGGATGTCAAATTTGAGAATTTCGTGAAGGGTGATTTCTAGGTTCATTCTTTGACCATGGCTTTTGGGTAGTCCAATAATTTTTAAATTGTCTCTCCTGGATCTGTTTTCCAGGTCAGTCGTTTTTCCCATGAGATATGTCACATTGAATTCTATTCTTTCATTTGTTTGGATCTATTTAACAGCATCTTGATTTCTCATAAAGTCATTAGCTTCCATTTGCTCCAGTCTAACTCTGAAGGAATGAATCTCCTCAGTGAACTTTTGAGATTCTTTTTCCATCTGGCAAATTCGGTTTTCGTCAGTCAGGCTGTTGACCATCATTTCATACTTTTCCTGCATCCTTCTCATTTCTCTTCCCAATTTTTCCTCCATTGCTCTTATTTGATTTTTAAAGTCCTTCTTAAGGTCCTCTGTGGCCTGCAACCCACTCATGTTTTCCCCTGAGGCTTTTGGAGCAGGACTTCTCACCTCACAGTCCCCTTCCCGCTCTAATCCTGCATCCACTTTGCCCCCAAAGTAAGAGTCTAAGGTTGCATTTTTCTGTTTGGTTTGATTCCTTTGCTTTGGCATGTTGCCACTTAATTACTTGACTTTTGGGCTTGTTGCCACACTATGGCTCTGCCACCAGAGAGGGGACTTTTTGTCCCGAATGTGTGGGGCACAACTTCCGTTTCTGGCAAGCTGGAAACCCACCCAAGACCTTCACCCCAGATCACAACCCAGATTCAGAAAGGTTAAAGCAAGAGCAATTACCCCCCAAGACTGATAGCTGGATCTCCCTATAGTTCGCAGGCCAGGAGCTGGAGCTGCCTCTGAAAACTACAAAATGGCATGTCTCCTCAGCAGCTTCTAGCCCCCAGGTGAGGAAGCCGATGCATTCCCCAAATACTGGTCCCAAAGTCCATAGGGCACTAACCTCTCACTTTGTCCTAGGCATGTCTATGTTGATAATTGTGTAATCTCCACAGCTGCTGGTGTTCTGGAGTCCCTCCAGCCAGCTGATGGCCCTGCCTCCCTGGGGCTAAAACCGTGACTCAGGATCCCTGAGCTACACAGACTGCACTGCCGGATCCCAGACAGCTGCGCTGGTCCTTCCTGCAGGGCTGCTGAGCTGTCCTCAGCGGGAGGTTACCTACTCTGTGTCGTTCTGTGGTTGCTGGGGCTCCAGAAGTTGTTCAGAGTCCCCTTTTACATATTTTGGACGTGATCTGGGGGGAGAATTGCTTGGACACGCGATTTCTACTCCGCCATCTTGGCTCCACCCCCCCCCCCACTTACTTGTTTTTAAAAAAATAAACCTTTTGGGGTGACTAGGTGGCAAAATGAATAGAGCACTGGCCCTGGAGTCAGGAGGACCTGAGTTCAAATCCAGCCTCAGACATATGGCTGTGTGAGAACTAGCCTTGTGCCTAGAGTCCCACAATTGATTGTGTTTATTCCTTATCCAGTTCAGAAAAGCATTGAATTAAATAGATCAAAGTGCCACATCAAAAGGGCCATTCCAAGTAGTCTCCCATGCATATGGTAAATCATACAATATTTCTTAAAAGATCTAAGAAAGGAAATATCATTAAATAATGACCTTATAGTGACTGCTAGGCAAAAAATAGGGAGAGATACATAGGTTTATATATTGTTGCCTTTTACTTCTGAATTTTTTAATTCATTTATTTTTAGTTTTCAACATTCATTTCCACAAGATTTTGAGTTACAATTTTTTTCTCTCACCCTGTCTTTCCCCTACCCCCATTCCAAAAGAGCAAGCCTATTCAATTCCCCTTCCCCCAATATTTTCTCTCTTATATCCTCCCCCTTCATCCTACTAACTTTTAGTAGGGCAAGTTGGGTATCTATACTCCAGTACCTGTATATCTTATTTCCCAGTTGCATGTAAAAAAAAAAAAAAAAAACTTCTTAAACACTTCGAGTTCCATATTTTTTCCCTTCTTCCCTCCTCACCCACCCCCACTGGGAAGATATATAATTCAATTTAGATTTTCCATGTGTATATACCCAAATCATTTCCATAGTAGTAATATTGTGAGGAATGAATCTCCTCAGTGAGTTTTTGAGATTCTTTTTCCACCCGGCAAATTCGACTTTTTAAGGCATTCTTCTCCTCATTGGCCTTTTGGGCCTCCTTTGCCATTTGAGTTATTCGATTTTTTAAGGTGTTATTTTCCTCAGTCAGGCTGTTGACCCTCATTTCATACTTTTCCTGCATCCTTCTCATTTCTCTTCCCAATTTTTCCTCCACTTCTCTTATTTGATTTTTAAAGTCCTTCTTAAGGTACTCTATGGCCTGTAATCCACTCATAATTTCCTTTGGGGCTTTTGGAGCAGGATTTCTGACCTCACAGTCCTCTTCCTGTTCTATGCTTCGATAGTATTTGCCCCCAAAAGGAGTCTAAGGTTGCATTTTCCTGTTTATTTTGTTTCCTTTGCCTTGACACATTGCCACTTAATTACTTGACTTTTGGGCTTGTTGCAACAGTAGGCCTCTGCCACCAGACAGGGGAGCTTTCGTCCAAATGTTGGGGTCTTCACAACTTTCTGACAAGCTGGATACCCACCCCAGACCTCCCCTCCAGATCACAATCCAGATCCAGGGAGGTGAAAGCAAGAGTGATTAATCCCCAAGACTGATTGCTGGATCTCCCTATAGTTTGCTGGCCAGTAGCTGGAGCTGCCACTGGAAAGAGCAAAATGGAATGTCTCCTCAGCGCCTTCTAGATCCCTGGAGAGGAAGCGGACACATTCCCCAAATACTGGTCCCAAAGTTCATAGGGCACTAACTTCTCACTTTGTCCTAGGCATATCTGTGTTAATAATTCTGGAATCGGCCACTCTGCCCCCAGATTCCCCCCAAACTATGTAAAAGGGGACTCTGAACAACTTCTGGAGCCCCAGCACCCACAGAACGACACAGAGAAGCTAACCTCCCACTGAGGACAGCTCAGCAGCCCTGCAGGAAGGACCAGTGCAACGATCTGGGAGCTGGCAGCGAGCAGCACGCAGAGTTCGGGAAGACGAGCCAAGCCAGAGCTGAGGTACCCGTGCACCCAGGTTTTAGCCCCAGGGCAGCAGGGCCAGCAGCCAACTGGAGGAACCCCAGAACACCAGTAGCTGTGGTGATTACAGAATTATCAACAGAGACATGCCTAGGACAAAGTAAGAGGTAAGTGTCCTATGGATTTTGGGACTGGTATTTGGGGAATGCGTCGGCTCCCTCCCCTGGGGGCTAGAGGCCACTGAGGAGACATGCCATTTTGTAGTTTTCAGAGGCAGCTCCAGCTCCTGGCCTGCAGAACAATAGGGAGATCCAGCAATCAGTCTTGGGGGGTAATTGTGGATTTTCTGGATTGTGATCTAGGGTGGAAGTCGTGGGAGGGATTACAGCTTGCCAGAAATGGAAGTTGCCCCCCACACCTTCACGACGAAAATTCCTCTAGCTGGCCTTAAAGCCATAGTGTGGCAACAAGCCCCAAAATCAAGTAATTAAGTGGCAACATGCCAAGGCAAAGGAAACAGAAAAATGCAACCCTAGACTCCTATTTTGGGGGCATAGAGCGGGAAAAGGACTGTGAGGTCAGAAGTCCTGCTCCAAAAGCCCCAGGGGAAAACATGAGTGGGTTGCAGGCCATAGAGGACCTTAAGAAGGACTTTAAAAATCAAATAAGAGAAGTGGAGGAAAAATTGGAAAGAGAAATGAGAAGGATGCAGGAAAAGTATGAAATGAGGGTCAACAGCCTGACTGAGGAAACAACACCTTAAAAAATAGACTAACTCAAATGGCAAAGGAGGTCCAAAAGGGCAATGAGGAGAAGAATGCCTTAAAAAGTCGAATTTGCCAGATGGAAAAAGAATCTCAAAAGTTCACTGAGGTGATTCATTCCTTCAGAGTTAGACTGGAGCAAATGGAAGCTAATGACTTTATGAGAAATGAAGGTGCTGTTAAGCAGATCCAAACAAACTAAAGATTAGAAGGCAATGTGAAATATCTCATGGGAAAAACCACTGACCTGGAAAATAGATCCAGGTGAGACAATTTAAAAATTATTGGACTACCTGAAAGCCATGATCAAAGAAAGAACCTAGAAACCACCCTTCAAGAAGTTCTCAGGGAAAATTGCCCTGATGTTTTAGATCCAGAGGGCAAAATAGAGGTTGAAAGAATCCACTGATCACCTCCCGAAAAAGATCCCAAAAAGAAAACTCCCAGGAATGTTATAGCCAGATTCCAGAATCTCCAGATCAAGGAGAAAATACTACAAGCAGCCAGGAAGAAACAATTTCAATATTGTGGAAATACAATCAGAATAGCCCAGGACCTGGCAGCTTCTACACTGAGGGGTTGAAGGGCATGGAATATGATATTCCAGAGGGCAAAAGAACTGGGAATGAACCCAAGGGTCATCTACCAAGCAAAACTGAGTATTTTGTTTCAGGGGAAAATATGGTCATTCAGTGGAATAGAGGACTTTCAAGCATTCTTGAGGAAAAAACCAGAATTGAATAGAAAATTTGACATCCAGACACAAGAAGCAAGAGATGCCTGAGAAGGTAATCAGGGAAAAGAAATCAAAAGGAACTTATCAAAGTTGAACTATTCACATTCCTATATGGAAAAGCAATAACTGTGACTGATGATATCTTTCTCACTATGAAAATAATGGAAGAAGGGGGTGTGGTCATATGAATACATATGTGGATGTGTGTGTATATGGTTACAGTTATATGGATAGAGGGCATAGGTTGAATTTGTTGGGAAGGGAGAATACTCAAGGGATGAAATTATGAGGTGAGAGAGGAAAGTGGCAAGAGGAGATGGGGAGAGACAAGGTAAGGTAAACTATCTCATGTAGAAGAAGCAAGGGGAAGTGGTTGCAAGGGAGGGGAAGAATAGGAAGGCAAAAAGGCAAAACCACATTCTCATTGAATTTAGTTCAGGGAGAGAATGACATACATACTAAATGGGATATCTCAACCTACAGCAGAATAGGGGGAAGGGGGATGAGAGGAAGGAAGATGGATGGGAGGGCATCCTTGGGGGGAGGGGTGGTTGGAAGTACCCACTATAGAAGAGGGACAGGATCATGTAGGGAATGGACCAGGTGGAGGGTGGGATGAGTGGGAGGAATTTATAAGCAGCCTTGTACAATTAATCTACTATTATAATGTTTTGCATAGCTAGACATGTAAAACACATACTGAATTATCTCCCCAGAGGGAATGGGTGAGAAGTGAGGAAGGAAATGGATCTGAAAGTCGATGTCTTAACATTAAATGTTTCAAATATATATAAATACTAATATTAATACTCGTTTGCTTATAATTGGGAGATAAGATGTGCAGGCATTGGGACAGAAAGATTCACCTTCCTTTAATGGTAAAGTCGAAGGGGATATGGGAGAAGGTATGGGAGAGAGCAGATTGGAGGAAGCGATATCTTGTGGGACTGCTATTCTGGGAGGCTGGGTAGGGGAATAATGGGGGGAAAATGATTGTAACTCAAAAGCTGTCGGAAATGAATGATGTAAAATAGAATTTAATAAAGCATTTGTTTAATAAAAAAATTTATAAAAAAAATAATTCTGGAATCGCCTCAGCAGCTGGTGATCTGGTGTCCCTTCACCTGGCTGCTGGCACGCCTGCCCTGGGGCTAAAACCTCAGCTCATGGGGACCTGGGCTCAACTCTCTGTTCCCTGCGTGCTGCGCTGCTCCCTGAGCACTGATCTGGTCCTTCCTGCAGGGTACTGGGCTCTCTTTGGTGTGAGGTTAGCTTCTCTGTGTCATTCTGTGGGTGCTGAGGCTCCAGAAGTTGGTCAGAGTCCCCTTTCACATAGTTTGGAGGTGATCTGGGGGGAGAGTGCCTTGGATGTGCTGTTTCTACTCCACCATCTTGGCTCCATCTGAAACTTTTTTTTTTCCAATTTGGTCACTGCCCCCCTAATTTGTTCTTTAAAATCTTTCTTAAGCTCCTCCAAGAATGCTATTTGGGCTTGAGACCAGTTCATATTTCCTTCTGTGGTCTCAGGTGTGAATAAAGAGTCCATGTTGGGGTGTGTGTTTCATTGTTCTTGATCTACATAAGAAGCTCAGATCAATTTTCTTGTCTTCCCCTTCTCCTTCTCAGCTTCCTTATTTCCCATTGTGATTTCCTATTTCTCAATTTCTCACTTTGTGAGCTAAGGGCCCATTTGTTGACTTTGAATGCTGTAACCTCTGGGTGTCTAGTTTGAGGCTAAGGCAGGAGTCTCAGGGGATTATGCTGATGCACGAAGAGTAATCTGTGGAGGAGGAGTAATCTGGCCACTTCAGATTTCTGCCTCTGTACCCCTTGGCTACAGCTCAGGAAGGCTTTTGCTGGGCAGGTGATGTGGGGCTTGTTGGGACCCCTCCCCCTCTTCTCTTCAGACCCCTTGCTGCCTTAGTTAAACCCCTTCTTGATGACTCCCAAGCCTGAAGCTATTCCCACAATTATATGATTTCACTCTGGGTTCGAGCCTTATATTTGGGTTTTCTACTTCATGAAGGAGGAATCTGAGCAGCTAGAGTTTACTCTGTCATTTTATCCCCTGGAGAAACAAGCAGGCAATTTCTAAACTTCCAGGCTGTGTGCTTATAGTCCCAGGAGAAGCTGCTGTGTCTGCTGGGGGTCCTGAGCCCTCTCTTACTCCAACGATTCCTCCTGTTCCCTGGTGAGATGCTGCTGAGATAGCTGTGATTCGTACTTGGGATGCGTAAATCAGCTGGCTGGGGCTTCTCTTTCTGGTTTAGTCGGCTTGTCTGCTCTCAATTCTGAGCTGTACAGACCCCTCGTTCTCCGTGCTCCCCCTGTCTGGACCCACTGGACACTTTCCTGGGATGGATTTTGCCACCCTTTGTCTCTCAGTGGATTCTGTCACTCCAAAATCCATTCAGATTCACTTTTTAAGGTTTAATGATGGGATTCACAGAAGAGCTTAGAGAAGTTACTGCTTCGTTTCAGACATCTTGGCTCCATCCCCCTTAGATTATTTTTTTGATCATGGCTTTCATGTAGTCCAATAATTTTTAAATTATCCCTCCTGGATATATTTTAAAGGTGAGTAGTTTTTCCAGTGAGGTATTTCACATTGCCTTCTATTTTTTCATTTGTTTGGATCTGTTTAATAGTAACTTTATTTCTCATAACGTCATTATCTTTCATTTGCTCCAATTTAATTCTGAAGGGATTATTCTCTTCAGTGAGCTTTTGAAGTTCTTTTTCCATAGGGCAAATTCAGCTTTTTAAGGCATTCTTCTCTTCATTGGCTTTTTGGGCCTCTATTGCCTTTTGAGTTAGTCTATTTTTTAAGGTGTTATTGTCTTCAGTCAGGTTGTTGACCATCTTGGCTCTTTCCCTCATTGGGATATTTTTCAAAAGGTGATCAGTAAATTCGTTCAATTTTTTTTGCCCTCTGGTTCTAGAATTTAGGGCAATTTTCCTTAAGAATTTCTTAAAGGATCATTTTTAGATTCTTTTTTGAATCATGGCTTTCAGGTAGTCCAGTGATTTTAAAATTATCTCCCCTGGATCTATTTTTCAGGTCAGTGGTTTTCCAATGAGCTATTTCACATTACCTTCTAATTTTTGGATCTATTTTATAGTATCTTTAGTTCTCATAAAGTCATTAGCTTCCAACCCAAAGTTTGAAGCAATTATTCTCTTCAGTGAAATTTTCAACTTCCATTTCCACCTGGCAAATTTGGTTTTTTAAGGCATTCTTCTCCTCATTGGCTTTTTGGGCCTCTTTTTTGCCATTTGAGTTAGTCTATTTTTAAGGTTTTATTTACTTCTATATTTTTGGGTCTCCTTTAGCAAGCTGTTGACTCACTTTTCATGATTTTCTTGAATCATTCTCATTTCTCTTCCCAATCTCTTACTTGATTTTCAAAATCCTTCTTGAGCTCCTCCATGTCCTACAACCAGCTCATATTTTTGTTGGAAGCTTTTGATGCAGGGTTTCTGACTTTGTTGTCTTCCCATTCCTTGCTTTGATCCTTTTTGTCCCCATGAAAGGATTCTATGGGCTTATAGGGTTTCCACTGCTTGCTCATCTTGCCAGCCAATTACTTGACTTTTGAACTCTTTGCCACAATAGAACTCTGCTTCCAGAATAGAGATGGCCTTGTCCCAAATTGCTGGGGTTTTTACTAATGTTGTCAGAGGTCTGAGCAGGGCACCTTTCTAGAGACACCACACTGGCACACTGGTTTTTCTTACCCCAGGACTACTGCCCAAGACAGCCATCCAAATCCAAGCATGTTAAAGCAAAAGTGATTACCCTTTGAATGGTTGCTTTGTCCCCCTACAATCTGCAGGTTAGGAGCTCTGGAGGCAGCCACACAGCAGGACTACAGCCACTGTACCTCTGCCACCTCTTTCTCCAGGGGTAGTGTTCGGATTGTGCTCTTAGGTCACCTAGTTCCAGCAGAGTTCTTCACTGACCATTTTTTTCTCTTTAGTGTTTATGGGTTGAGAAGTCTGGAAACCACTGCAGCTGCTGGTGATTCACTCTCCTGAAGACTGCTTGTGCTGCTGCTGGTTTCCCCACCCTTGGCCCAGAAACTTGAGGCTAGCTGGGACTGCCCTGGGCCCCCAGTGGACTATGAGAGACCTTTCCTGTTGGCCTGACAGGTTGCCTTCAGTGGGACATTTGTCTCTCTTTGTCACGTTGTGGGTTCTGTAGCTCCAAAATGTGTTTAGATTAATTTTTTTATATGTACTGTAAGTGATTGGAGCCAGAGCTCACATCATATTTGTTCTTCTATTCCTCCATCTACCACTGTGCCTATTCTTGCTTCAGTTAGGTCATGCTGAATTTAATTCATTTAATTAAGTTACATTTAGTTGGGGTGGGGGAAGAGATAGGAAGAAATCCAAAACTGATTTTATTGCTCTGAGGATCATCCAGCATAGAAGTTCCCTCCATAAATGAAAATCATCAGCTCCTCCAACCAACTTAGGGAGTTCCCTTAAGAAATGGGGAGGTTGTGGTTTTCTTCGAGTCACACAGAGAGTATATTGCAAATGGAGGACATGAATATACTTTTTTTCTGACTCGAAGGCAGACTATTTATCCCTCATTGGTGAATTAACCTTAGAGTCTCCATTTTGAAGAGGACTCTAGGCCAGTTTTCATTCTCCTTCCGGCCAGCTTCTTGAATTCTTGACTGCAAAATCAGGCCTCTATGGTTGTCTCGTTTTGGGATTTGCCATCATAACTTGGTCCTCCTCTCCCTAGAACATCCACACATCTCTGTGGTCTTCTCAACCTTTAAAATTCCTGGTTAAATCCCATCTCCTCCTCTACTGGTGAGGTTGTTGTCAGGCCTCCAATTTGTGGAGAAAGTCAGGGCATCCTCAATTCCCTTCCCAGCAGCATTCCTAACATCTGAAATTTAAAACTATGCCCCTATGCAGGGCAATGTCAACAGCTGCCTCTCCACATCTCACTCCCTATTCTTCTCTTATCCTTTGAGTATTTTCCTACCCTACCAGAATATAAGCTTTCTTGTCAGGGGAATTCCTTCTATTTACTTATATTTATATCTCCAGCCCATAGTACAGTGTCTGGAACATAGTAAGTGTTTAGTAAATATATGTGTTCTTCCTTTCTTCCTTCTTCCTCCCTCCCTCCTCTCTTTCCTTCTTTCCTCCCTTCCTCCCTCCTTTCTCTCTCTCTTTCCTTGCTTCCTTCCTTCCTTTTTTCTTCCCTCCCTCCTTCCCTCCTTCTTTACTTCCCACTATATCGCACTCTTTTTCTTAAGCTGAACTATAATAAACATTCCAAACCCAACATGCTCTAAGCTGCTATCAATTTAAAGATTTCAGATTGAAATTAGATCTTGTACTTTTACTTTTCTACTTTCTGAGTCACCTAAATTTGATATCTATCCCTGTTAATTATACAAGGATGAATTTATCACCTAGGAAGACATATGTCATGAGACGCTCATTTTCCTTTTGCATGTTCACTTTTCAAAATAATCTTAATTTAGAAGCCTTTCTATTGTCCTGACACCTCATGCAAGGGTTACTGTGTCCTGAAAGAAAATCATTTCCCCATTCAAATCTACCATCATTCTTGTAATCATTGTTATATAAAGACCATTTCTACATAATGCACATAATGTCAAGCACAGACTTTGTCTAAGTGCTTGACACATCATTGTTTGACCTTGCCTTTTCTTACTTGTAGCAGGCCATGTTATTTTGTCATACTAAAATTTGTTTTCTAAATTTTAGTCTCACATCTCAGAATATTACTAGTATCCCAGAAAGACTAAATCCTAGGAATGAATTGGTAATTCATAGCTCAAAACTCTTTCAACTCCCATATTGTATGTTAATTGTAAGTTCATCTTTAAGTTTCACATTCTACCACTTCTATATTGATCTTGTGTACACCCAGTTATTACACATTCCTCCCCACCTCCGCCATTGGTATTGAGATCCTTGAAGTCAGGGACTATCTTTAGCCTTTCTTATTATCCCTAATGCTTAGCACAATGCCTGGAACATAGTGCTTCATAAATACTTGTTGACTGGTAAATTCATTTTTTTAAATGCTTGCATGTGCTTAGGCCCAGGAGTTGGAAGACTGGGTGAAAAATAAAGGAACATTTTCTAGTTTTCTGAGATGATTGTTGAGAGCACATACTGTTTTCTTTGAAAAAGTCTAGTTCATAGCAATCAGTCATTTATGTGTTAGGAAATGGCCCCATATCTAGGAAGATTGTGCCAAGATTTTAGAAATAGTGCATAGCAGATAGTTGTGAGAATTCTTATGCAAAGATTGTCCCACACATAACATGCTAACTTTTTATTCTAATTGCATTAATTTTATTTATGTAAGATATTAATATTTAAATTCAATAAAATTTATGAGTTATATAGGATTCTGTATTAATATGAGTATCTTTTATGAATATGGATACCTATATATTAGAACTAATCAATTTAACTATGATAACATCTTCTGTGCCATGAATGGTTATGAATTTCTCCCCTAGCCAAATCTGTGAAAGATTTAATCTTGGGGGCAGAGCCAAGATGGAGGAGTAGAAATAGCACTTCCAAGGTGCTCTGCCCCACACCCCTCCCAAACAATGTAAAAGGGGTCTCTGAACAACTTCTCAAAACCCAGCACCCACAGAAAGACACAGATACGCTAACCTCCTGCTGAGGACAGCCGAGCAGCGATGCAGGAACGGCCAGCGCAGCACTCTGGGAGCTGACAGCCCATCAGGAGGAGGGCCCAGCCGAGGTCCGAGGTTAATAGATCTTGTGTTAACATGCTTGGAACTGGATTTCGATCTGGGGGGAGGACTAGGGTGGGTATGCAACTTGCCAGAACCGGAAGTTGTGAAGATCCAGGTCTGGTGGCAGTCTTACTGTGGCAAAAATCCCAAGAATCAAGTAATTAAGTGGCAACACGCCTAGGCAAAGGAAACAAAATAAACAGAAAAATGCAACATTAGACTCCTATTTGGGGGGCAAAGAGGATCAAAGCATGGAACAGAAGGAGGAATGTGGGGGTCAGAAATCCTGCTCCAAAAGCCCCAAAGAAAAATATGGTTACAGGCCATAGAGGACCTTAAGAAGCAGAAAAGAGAAGTGGAGGAAAAATTAGGAAGAGAAATGGGAAGAATGCAGGAAAAGTATGAAATGAGAGTCAACAGCCTGACTGAGGAAAATAACACCCTAAAAATAGACTAACTCAAATGGCAAAGGAGGTGCAAAAGGGCAATGAGGAGAAGAATGCCTTAAAAAGCCAAATTTCAGAGATGGAAAAAGATTCTCAAAAGCTCACTGAAGAGATTCATTCCTTCAGAGTTAGACAGGAGCAAATGGAAGCTAATGACTTTATGAGAAATCAAGATGCTGTTAAATAGATCCAAAGAAATGAAAGAATAGAAGGCAATGTGAAATATCTCATGGGAAAAACCACTGACCTGGAAAATACACCCAGGAGATATAAGTTAAAAATTATTGGACTAACTGAAAGCCATGATCAAAGAAAGAACCTAGAAAGCACCCTTCAAGAAATTCTCAAGGAAAATTGCCCTGATGTTTTAGACCCAGAGGGCAAAATAGAGGTTGAAAGAATCCACCAATCACCTCCTGAAAAACATCCCAAAAATAAAATTCCTAGGAATATTATAGCCAGGTCCAGAATTCCCAGATCAAGGAGAAAATTCTACAAGCAGCCAGGAAGAAACAATTTCAATACTGTGTAAACACAATCAGAATAGCACAGGACCTGTCAGATTCTACACCGAGGGATCAAAGGGCATGGAATAAGATATTCCAGAGGGCAATAGAGCTGGGATTGAAGCCAAGGGTCACCTACCCAGCAAAACTGAGTATTTTGTTTCAGGGGAAAAAAGGTCATTCAGTGGAATAAAGGACTTTCAAGCATTCTTGAGGAAACAACAGATTTGAATAGAAAATTTGACATTCAGACACAAGAAGCAAGAGATGGCTGAGAAGGTAATCAAGGAAAAGAAATCAAAAAGAATTCATCAAAGTTGAACTATTTACATTCCTACATGGAAAAACAATAATTGTGACTGATGAAACCTCTCTCAGTATGAAAATAATGGAAGAAGGGTATATGGGCATGTGAATACATATGTGAATGTGTGTATATATCTTTACAGTTATACATGGATAGAGGGCACAGGTTGAATTTGGGGGGAAGGGATGATAATTAAGGGGTGAAGTTAAGAGGTGAGAGAGGAATGTGGCAAGAGGTGATGGGGAGAGATGAGAGCGGGGGTAAACTATCTCATGTAGAAGAGGCAAGGGGAAGTGGTTGCAGGGGAGGGGAAGAACAGGAAGGCAAAAAGGAAAAAACATATTCTCATTGAATCTGGCTCAGGGAGAAAATCACATACATTCTAAATGGGATATCTCACTCTGATGGAGAGTAGGGGGAAGTGGGATGAGAAGGGGGGATGATGGTAGGGAGGGCATCCTGGGGGAGGGGAAGTTGGAAGTACCCAGTATAGCAGAGGGACAGGATCAAAGTAGGGAATGGACCAGGTGGGGGGGATGGGTGGGAGGGAATTATAAGCAACCTTTTACAATATATGTACTAGGGTAATGTTTTGCATAGCTATACATATACAACACATCCTGAATTGCTTATCTTCCCAGAGGGAATGGGTGACAAGGGAAGATTGGAATGGATCTGAAATTCGATGTATATATGTATATGTGTGTGTGTGTATACACACACACACACACACACACACACACACATCTAAATGGAATGGATCTGAAATTCGATGTATTATTAATACTATTTTACATGTAATTAGGAGATAAGATGTTCAGGCATTGGGGCACAGAGACTTGCCTCGCCCTAATGGTAAAGTAAAAAGGGGGTATGGGAGAAGATATGGGAGAGAGCAGATTGGATGAAGGAATATTTTGTGGGACTGCTATTCTGGGGTGGTCGGTAGGGGAAAAATGGAGATAAATTGTAACTGTCAGAAATGCATGATGTAAACTACAAATTAATAAAGTGTTTGTTAATAATAAAAATTATTTATCCTTCTATTTTCTCTATATTTTGTGCTATGATCATTTAAAATACAACCTACATATACTGCCATACAGATCACATTTCCCATTGCAAGATGCTTTAAAAAAAACATACTTAACTTAAAAACCATACTGAAATCTACTGTTTTATGCCTAGTATGATAGATTAACCTAATCTTCAGGTGGGTAATATCAAGTCCACAAACTTTCTTCTTGTCCAGTCCTAGACTGAATTTGATGATATACATCAATTTCCACAGAAAAATTGTGAAATGCAGAGATACTTTTAATGACCTCAACAGAGACTTTTTCTTGGGACTTGGTGACTCCCTCCCAGAGCATTGGGAAGATCAAGTTGACATGGTGCCTATATGACTAATCACAGGTGTGCTTGCTTCTTAGAGAATATATCCAAGATATTATTGAGAGCCCTCCAAGCTTTGTCAAAACCACCCACTGCTACCCACTTCTGCTGATTCATACAAGAGCAAATGATGCAATCAGAAGAAACCTGGAACATGTTTCTGATAATTTTTGAATTACTGTGGAGGAAAGAAATTTAGGAGCACAACTGATGTTTTTTGTTTGTTTGTTTGTTTGTGTGTTTGTTTTATCTCTGTACTCCTTACATTTGAAATTTGAGAAGAAAGTGGAAAATGTTTAATGGTAATATGTCTATGAGAAAGATTGACGGGGGTGGAGTCAAGATGCAGGGTAGAAACAGGACTTCCATGGGACTGTGGCTCTCACCTAATCAAATTCATGTAACAGGTGACTCTGAAGAAACTTTGTAGCTACAGAACCCAGAAAATGACACAGAGAAGCTAACCTCTCGATGAGTACAGCCCTTCAGGCTAGCAGCAAGCAGCCAGCATAGAATTCTGGGAACCGAGCAGGGCCCAATGCCAGCCCAAGGTTTGAACCCTAGGGCAAGCTTGACCAGTTCCCAGCTGGAGGGACTGCAGATCACCCACAGCTCTGGCAGTTTCCATAGATGGAAAGGACTATAAACCCATAGATGCTAAGGACACAGTGAGAGGTTGGTGAAGTGTGGACTTTGGTATCCAGTAGTTGGGAGTGCTGTCAGCCTCTGCCACTGGGGTGTGAAGCCACTGAGGAGCTGTGGCCAAGCTACCAAAATCACATGTGGTAGCTTTAGCTCCTAGCCTGCAGACTGTAAGGGACCTGTAGGGGAATCAAGCTGCCACTATGAGGGGTAATCACTCTTGCTTTAACTTGCATGGATCTGGATGGCGTTCTAGGGTGAGGTCCTGGGGTGAGCAACCAGATTGCAACCAGATCCAGGAGAAATAATTTAAAAATTATTGGACTACCTGAAAGATATGATTTAAAAATAGAACCCAGAATTATCAACATACACATTTCTAGGACAAAGTGAGAGGTTAGTGCCCTATGGACTTTGGGACCAGTATTTGGGGAATGCGTTGGCTTCCTCACCTGGGGGCTAGAAGCCGATGAGGAGACATGCCATTTTGTAGTTTTCAGAGGCAGCTCCAGCTCCTGGCCTGCGAACTGTAGGGTGATCCAGCTATCACTCTTGGGGGGGTAATCCCTCTTGCTTTAACCTCCCTGGATCTGGATTGTGATCTGGGGTGGAGGTCCTGGGTGGGTTTCCAGCTTGCCAGAAACGGAAGTTGTCCCCCACACGTTCGGGACAAAAATTCCCCTGCCTGGTGGCAGAACCATGGTGTGACAACAAGCCCAAAAGTCAAGTAATTAAGTCGCAACATGCCAAGGCAAAGGAATCAAATTAAACAGAAAAATGCAACCTTAGACTCTTACTTTGGGGGCAAAGAGGATCCAAGATTAGAGCGGGAAGGGGATTGTGAGGTCAGAAGTCCTACACCAAAAGCCCCAGGGGAAAACATGAGCGGGTTGCAGGTCATAGAGGACCTTAAGAAGGACTTTAAAAATCAAATAAGAGAAATGGAGGAAAAATTGGGAAGAGAAATGAAAAGGATGCAGGAAATGTATGAAATGAGGGTCAACAGCCTGATTGAGGAAAACAAAACATTAAACAATAGACTAACTCAAATGGCAAAGGAGGCCCAAAAGGGCAATGAGGAGATTCATTCCTTCAGAGTTAGACTGGAGCAAATTGAAGCTAATGACTTTATAAAAAATCAAGATGCTGTTAAGCAGATCCAAACAAATGAAAGATTAGAAGGCAATGTGAAATATCTCATGGGAAAAACCACTGACCTGGAAAATACATCCAGGAGAGACAATTTAAAAATTATTGGACTACCTGAAAGCCATGATCAAAGAAAGAACCTAGAAACAACCCTTCAAGAAATTCTCAAGGAAAATTGCCCTGATGTTTTAGATCCAGAGGGCAAAATAGAGGTCAAAAGAATCCACCAATCACCTCCTGAAAAAGATCCCAAAAAGAAAACTCCCAGGAATATTATATCCAGATTTCAGAATCCCCAGATCAAGGAGAAAATACTCCAAGCAGCCAGGAAGAAACAATTTCTATATTGTGGAAACACAATCAGAATAGCCCAGGACCTGGCAGCTTCTACACTGAGGGGTTGAAGGGCATGGAATATGATATTCCAGAGGGCAAAAGAACTGGGAATGAACCCAAGGGTCACCTACCCAGCAAAACTGAGTATTTTGTTTCAGGGGAAAATATGGTCATTCAGTGGAATAGAGGACTTTCAAGCACTCTTGAGGAAAAAAACAGAATTGAATTGAAAATTTGACATCCAGACACAAGAAGGAAGAGATGCCTGAGAAGGTAATCAGGGAAAAGAAATCAAAAGGAACTTATCAAAATTGAACAATTTACATTCCCATATGGAAAAACAATAACAGTGACTGATGAAACCTTTCTCAGTATGAAAATAATGGAAGAAGGGTGTATGGTCATATGAATACATATGAGAATGTGTGTATATATGTTTACTGTTATATATGGATAGAAGGCATAGGGTGAATTTGTTGGGAAGGGAGGATACTCAAGGGGTGATATTATGAGGTGAGAGTGGAAAGTAGCAAGAGGAGATGGGGAAAGACAGGGTATGGCAAACTATCTCATGTATTAGAAGCAAGGGGAAGTGGTTGCAAGGGAAGGGAAGAATAGGAAGGCAAAGAGGCAAAACCACATTCTCATTGAATTTGGTTCAGGGAGAGAATGACATACATACTAAATTCGATATCTCAACCTGCAGCAAGATAGGGGGAAGGGGGATGAGAGGAGGGATGATGGATGGGAGGGCATCCTTGGAGGGAGGGGAGGTTGGAAGTACCTACTATAGAAGAGGGACAGGATCATATAGGGAATGGACCAAGTGGGGGGTGGGATGAGTGGGAGGGAATTATAAGCAGCCTTGTACAATATATCTACCATGGTAATATTTTGCATAGCTAGACATGTACAACATATACTGAATTACTTATCTTCCCAGAGGGAATGTGTGACAAGGGAGGAAGGAAGTGGATCTGAAATTCGAGGTGTTAAGATTAAATGTTTCAAATATATATATATTAAAAAAAGCAGATATGGGGCGGCTAGGTGGCGCAGTGAGTAAGAGCGCCGGCCTCGGAGTTGGGATGACCCGAGATCGAATCCGGCCTCAGAAAATGAGCACCCACGCATAAATAATGACTAGCCGTGTAACCTTGAGCAAGTTATTTAACCCCAATTGCTTAAAAAAAAAAATTTTAAAAAAAAGCAGATATTAGGAAAAAAATCTTCTTAATGAATAGAATTGTCTAAAATGGAATGAGTTGTCTTGAGAAGTAGGATTTATACGAAGAGAGTAACTGACCATTTTTGGATAGTTAGAGTGGGGATCGTTTTTTCGGGATGAGTTGGACTACCTGGTTGCTGATATTTCTTTTAGCTCTGAAATCCTATGTTTCTGTGATCCAAGGTGGAATTAATTAAATAATTTAAAGTTATCCACCTCCATTAGATATATTACCTTTTTTGCACCTTGAAATAATTCTCAGAAAGGTACTATAGTTGTTATTAACCTTATTTTACAGATGAGGAAACTGAGGCTTGGAGAAGTAAATGACTTGCTCATGGTCACACAGCTAGCCATTGGTCGATTCAGAGAGAGGATATTTTATTATTTCCTGCCTTTCTTTTTTTTTCCAAACTAAATTAAAGTTATTTTGTTAAAAACTATGGAAAAAATGCTTTAAGAATCACTAAATACAAACTAAAATTTGCATATCTATTAAAAAAAAAACATTCCTGAGATTACCAACTGTGTATTTCTAACACAGTTCCGTTTACATACACTGAAAACAATGGAATTAGTATAACCTGTACATTAGTTTAATTTAAACTTGATCAAAATCTTACATTTGAAAAATATCAAATTCCTAAGCCTTTAAAGAAACAAAATTTAGGTAACTGCCAAATTATATGGTGGCTAGCTAAATGGTAAACACAAATCACTATTTAAAATGGCAAGAAACCAGTTATTTCGTCTAAACAGTGTTGCTACATTTGTTTGGCTGCATAATCAATTCTGGTCTTGATAATAGTATAATGGAGCTCAGATACTTCTAATCACAAAAGTTAACTTCATGTCACTTTTTGTCCCAATTTATCCATATTTTGTTTTTAAAATAAAAAGGCAAGATCTTATAAAACATTTAACATTTTAAAAGCAAAAATACATTAACATTATTTAAGATTACATCTTTAAAAGGAAAGGAACCTGGCTCCTTCATTCTCTTGAGATTCACCTAACAAATAGCAACCTTAGCATATAGTTAAGTCTGTAAAGCCAGAACTGCCATTGTTGACCAATGACACATAAATGATTTGTGAGCAGACACACAAAAGTCCTTTCCAGTTAGCCATTTTGTAAATGCTTTAACTCTGGTTCCAAGTTCATAAACATAAATAACTTAAACTGTAATGAAAAATTTTTAATGGAACAATTGCTTTGCTGTATGGCTGACTACACACTCCTTAACAAAAAGAGACTTCACAAAAGATTTTCCCTAAATAGAGTTTGTGTCATACTGAGGCAAATGGATCTAAGTTGCTGTTTTCTGTGTTCATTTTTATCCCAGGCAAGTTTTGGGTCATTGTAGTCAAGGAAAAGAGGGTTGCACAGTGAGCTGAATCTATTTTGCACCATTTGTTTCCATGTTGAACATCATGATTAGAATTCAAAACAAGACATTCCCAGAACCAAAAATATGCAGCTGAAAAATTATTCAACTTTTAGGTGTTCCTATGTGATAACACTATTCTTTTTTTCTTTACAGTTTTAATCCTAGCCCCATAATTCAGAAATACTATAATAAAACTATTCTTGATCAAGCCAAACTTAGCTTTCATGATCACATTTTCAATGGATTCATATACAGAATGTCAGTCTAAAATATATATCACTTTTTAAAGAACAGCCAGCAGAAAATATAAAAATACTATAGGTTTAACAAAGCATGTGCATTAAAACTTGCCTGAATAAAGGTGTAATACTAATAATGTATTAGAAAAATTTGCTTATTATGAAACATTAGCAAATATGGGAATACACAAAATACTTTGGGGGACATCTAGTTATAGTATACAGATCAGTAGTTCTCAAACAGGTTCTTGTAATTTTCAGTGGAGTTTTGAGGGTGTTTCAGGTTTCTGTTCTTCTGAGGAGTGCTACAAAGGGCTTTGATGCTGCTATACTAGCTGACAGAAACTTTCCGTTTGGTCCTTCACCCCCAACCCCCTTTTTCTCCCACATAAATATGATGGCCAGCCATTCAGTACTTTTTAAAGGATTATTGTTCTGTATGAAAAAAAGATTTAAGAACTACTAGTAAAAGCAGAAAAAATATACCTTATATGCTACAAACTTCTCTAAAGTATTAAATCAAGATATTTAAATTCTATTGTTTTGCATTTAATTTTACACCTTAGCAAACATTAGGATCAGTAACTTGTCAATTTGTTTTAATAAAAATTAGAAAAGAGTATAAAATTTGATATCACCTATTTTCAATAAGTACGTACACAGTATGTATGACTGTTAAGCAGGTGAATAAGGATGTCATATAAATTACATTAACAAAAATAGAACTTTTTTTACATTGTCCAAATTAAATAAACTAACTATATTTAAGATTTCAACAAATTGAATGTTAGTCCTAAACTGATAACACTTACACATTCAAAAGCAGCATTCTCATAACTAAACTTAACTATGTAAGCTCCATGGGGGCAGTGATGGTATCTTCTCTAAACTTTTTATCTCTCCCAGTGCTTAGCATAGTGCTCTGCACAATTAGTGCTTAATAAATGTTTGCTGAATGAATAAAACCCCTAATCCATAAGTAGTTTTGTTTTCCTAATGGTATGACATCCAACTACTAAGCACTAATATTTTGGACTAGTCTGTGTAAGATCTACTCTTGTGACCCTGTGTTTACCCTTTCACATTAATAAGCATCAGTAAGGACTTTGGCTAATGTGGTTTTGAAATGAATTGTAAATTAAGAAAACATGAGGCATAACAACCTTGATTTAGCATATATAAAAATATCCCAAATACTTAAATATAAAAAAAAAATTCATTTTCTAAGATGGGATTTAAGTAAAAAAACAAACAAAAGAACCATGACATTTATCTTTAGACCTATATCCTGAAAATTTAGTTGAGGTAACCTCTGCAAGACACAGATCCACACTTGCACACAGTTCTGACCCTCTTTTTGGCTGGGCTGAGGTCAATAGACTCTGAAGATATATCTCCAGAACCTTTCATTTGATAATCAAAAGTAAGCTCTTCTCCAGGATGTATTGTTCTTGTGGAAAATAGTGCTATTCGAGGAAGGCGAGTATCAAGGTTATCAATGAAGACGTTGAACACCTGAAGATTTGGGTCACAACTATGATTCACAAAATGAGACACATTTCCATATCGAGCTGCATCCACTGTGAATTCATCAGATTCATAGTCCAGATCAAAGAGATATGTGATTCCTTTATTATCATAGAGCTGTCCCCGTCTCTCAGCTTCTTCACTTGTGATAACCTCTCCAACATACTCCATGACAAAACTCATTCTCTTAATTTTCACAAGGGTTTTCACTCCCCAGACACAGCCATTGCTAGTTCTAAAGATGCAAAGGGAATATGGTGTACCTTTCTGCACAGTCCTATTGGGGCAGTCATGCCCACATTTGCACCGTGAGTTGCACTCCTAGATGGGCGTGCCAGGTTGGATCTTTATCTGCCTCTTTTTATTGTAAGCCAAATGAACTCCAGCTTCTGCAGGGCAGCACTTCTCAAAGAAGCAATCTGTGCACATACAACCAACTATGGCTTCATTTGTCAGATTGATTCCAGGAGCAGGTTTGTATTCATTAATGTAGTAAAAGTCTAAAGGTGGACCTTCCAGATCAACAGTATTTTCAACAAAGATCATTCCTTTATGGTTCTTTTTTCTGTTAAGCTCTTCTTGCCATCTCTGCAGAGCTACCCTTTGTTTAGCCTTCTTTACAACATACTCAGCAATAGCAGGCTCAAACTTTTGATATCATTTTTCAACATTACTGCTTTGCCTTGCTTTAACTGAGATAAATATTCACGCTGGTCATTATAAAACTGTTCAAGAAGTAATGGACATTTGAGATTTCTTGAAGGTTGCCAAGTATTTGTAGTTTCTGGCCATCCTTTCCATTTTACAAGGTAATATTCCATATCCTTTTCTATCTTGTAGTCACACAAGTATTCCACCTCATAATTATTTAGATTCTTTTTGGTGATTCCAATCGATTTACATGTGAGCTTTTCCTTTCTACATAATTCCTGAAGAGTATCAAGTGAAGCTAGGCAAGGCACACACCACACTTTGCTTGGGTTAAAGCTGCCTTCTTGACCTGCTGCTGAGACTGTAGCAGTTTGAAATTTTTGGACCAGCCTTCTGTTTTTGAATCACTGGTCTCCACTCCCAGGTCATCATACAAGGACATCTTTTCTTCTTTTTAAAGCCGGAGGGCCCAGCTGACTTTCCCCATGGGCCGGGGCAGCGGTAGCGGCGGGGCTGGAGATGGCCGGGGCTGCAGAGGCGAAGTGCGCCATTTCCTGCCTTTCTAAACAAGTCTTAAGGAAACTAAGATACTACTCTTCAAAACTCAGACAACAGGATCCTTGACAATATTTATCTTTCCATCCTACCTCAGCCAAAAAAAGTGCCACATTTTCTCCACTTGTGAAAATGTTGAAAACTCAAATTAAATCATTGGCTAATGTATTCCTCAGAACTGAAGATTTGAGGGGAATGTGGAGATCAGTCTCAAAGAAGTGATAAAGTACTAGCAGAGTTTCTGAAAAAAAAAATAGTATCTTCTCAAACAATGGCTTCTTTACTTCACAAAATTCTACATTCATAGAGCTGGATGGCTTTTTTTTAATTATTTTTTTTTATTTTTAAAGCAATTGGGGTTAAGTAACTTGCTCAAGGTTACACGGCTAGTCATTATTTATTCGTGGGTGCTCATTTTCTGAGGCCAGATCTGCTCTCGGGTCATCCAAACTCCGAGGCCGGCGCTCTTACTCACTGCTCCACCTAGTCGCCCCTTTAGGGCAATTGGGGTTAAGTAACTTGCCCAAGGTTACAGGGCTAGGTTTTTGTTTGTGTGGATTAAGTGTCGGAGGCCGGCTCCAAACTCAGGTCCTTCTGATTCCAGGGCCGGCGCTCTATTCACTGCGCCACCTAGCCGCCCCACTGGATGGCTTTTTAACATTCCACCCTATGTTAAGTATGCCATGTGAATTGTTTTCCTAATCTCTGGAACAATTTCAACTTGATGATAATAAATGATTTTTTGGATAAAAAAAATAGAACCTAGAAATCATCCTTCAACAAATTCTCAAGGAAAATTGCATTGATGTTTTAGAACAAGGGGGCAAAACAGAGGTTGAAAGAATCCACCTATTTGTTGTAGTCTTTTAGCTAATGTTTTATTTAAAATTTTTGCATCTAAATTCATGAGGGAAATTGGTCTATAATTTTCTTTCTCTGTTTTATCTCTTCCTGAGTTAGGAATCAGTTCCATATTTGTGTCATAGAAAGAATTTGGTGGGACTCCTTCTTCACCAATTTTCCCAAATAGTTTGAAGAGTATTGGAATCAATTGTTCTTTAAATGTTTGATAGAATTCATTAGTAAACCCATCTGGCCCTGGGGACGTTTTCCTAGGGAGTTCACTGATGGCTTGTTTGATTTCTTTTTCTGAGATCTTGTTATTTAAGTAATTCTCTTCCTTTTCAGTTAATATGGGCAACTTGTATTTTTGTAAATATTCATCCATTTCACTAAGATTCTCACACTTATATGCATAAAATTGGGAAAAATAATTCCTAATTATTGTTTTGATTGCCTCTTTATCAGAGGTAGATTCACGCTTTTCATTTTTGATACTTATAATTTGGTTTTCTTCTTTCTTTTTTATCATATTGACTAAGGTCTATCAATTTTATTGTTGTTTTTTTTTTTTTAATAAAACCAGCTCTTAGCTTTATTTGTTCATTCAATAGTTTTCTTAATTTCAATTTTATTAATGTTCCATTTGGTTTTCAATATTTCTAATTTATTACTAAGTTGGGAGATTTCAATTTGTTCTTTTTCTATCTTTTTCAAATACATTTCCAATTGATTACCTGCCTTTTCTCTAATTTATTCATGTATGCACTCAGGGATATAGAACTTCACCTAAGAACTGCCTTTAATGCATCCCACAGATTTTGGTATGTTGTCTCATTATTATCATTCTCTTGAATGAAATTACTGATTGTTTCTATAATTTCTTGTTTGACCCACTCATTCTTTAGGATTAAATTGTTTAATTTCCAATTACTTTTTAGTCTATTTTTCTATGGCCCTTTATTGCATATAATTTTTGTTGCATCATGATCTGAGAATGATGCATTTAATATTTCTGCCTTTCTGCACTGAATTGTGAGGTTTTTATGCCCTAGTACAGGGTCTAATTTGAGTATGTATGTTTTTGAGTATGTACCAGGCATCGATGAAGAAAGTAAATTCCTTTTTATTCCCTTTCAGTTTTCTCCAGAGATCACTCATATCTAGTCTCTCAAAATTCTATTCTCCTCCTTAACTTCTTTCTTATTTATTTTGAGGTTAGATTTATCAACTTCAGAGAGGGGAAGATTAAGGTCCCCCACTAGTATAGTTTTGCTATCTATTTCTTCCTCTAATTCCTTTAACTTCTTGTCTAGGATTTGGATGCTATACCATTTGGTGCATATATGTTAAGTAATGATATTGTTTCATTCTCAATGGTGCCTTTTAGCAGGATATATTTGCTTTTGCTTTATCTGAGATAAGGATTACTACCCCTGCTTTCTTTCTTTCTTTCTTTCTTTCTTTCTTTCTTTCTTTCTTTCTTTCTTTCTTTCTTTCTTTCTTTCTTTCTTTCTTTTTTTTTACTTTAGCTGAGGCATAATAAATTCTACTGCAGCCTTTTACCTTTTCCCTGTGGGTATCCCCTTATTTCAAATGTGTTTCTTGTAGACAGCATATTGTAGGATTTTGGTTTTTAATCCATTCTGCTATCAGCCTTGGTTTTATGGTAGAGTTCATCCCATTCACATTCAAAGTAATGATGACTATCTTTCTCTTCCCCTCCATCCTATTCCCTCCACTGCTTATGTTTTTGTTCCTTCTCCCTTCCCCTCCTTGAAGTTTTCCCTTTTGAATGCCCCCTCCCTCAGTGCTGCCACCTGGTGACCCCCTTCTTTACCTACCCTCTCCCCTTACTATTATTTCCCTCCCCTCTAATCCCCCCTTCAGTCTCCTCATTTTTATCCCCCCTCACCCTTCTACTGCATATAGGACACAATAAATTTTTATACGTATCAGAGTAAGTTACTCCCTGTTTCACACCAAACCAATGAGAGTAAATTTCAAACAGTGCTCCTCTCCCTCCCTCCTTTTCCTCTATTTAATGAATTTACATGTGTATTCATGTTAGAATCTTAAACTTTACTGATTAAGTTGATCCCTCTTTGAACCAGAACCAGTGAGAATACTGTTTAAATGTTGATCCTCTCCCCTCTCCTATACTGTGTTTTTATACTTCTTTAAATGGCATACTTTACCTTTTCCTATCTCATCCTTTCCTTTTATCCCATTGTAGTCCTTTGATCCCCTAAATAAGTTTTTTTTTTCATCTTCAGGTTAGTTCATTCATACTTGCAACATCTATCTATGTATAACCATTTTGAAGGTCATGATAATCATATAAATTTCAATATTGACAGTTATTACAGTTATCAGCTCCTTATATAGGGATGTGAACATTTTGCTCTTATCCCATACCAAGTTATGTGTGTGTATGCATGAGTTTGGGTGTGTGCATGAATGTATATGTGAGTTTGTTTTTTCCTTGTTTACCTTTTTATGTCTTTCTTTAGTCTTGTAATTGGAGATCAAATTTTCCATTGAGCTCTGGCTTTTTCATCAGGAAGGTCTTGAAGTCCCTTATTTCATTAAACCACCATCTCCTTGCCTGAAAGATTATGCTCAGTTTTGCCCAGTAGTTAATCCTTGGTTGTATTCCTAGTTCTCTTGCTCTAGGAAATATCAAATTCCAATCCTTCAAATCTTTTAATGTAGAAGCTGCTAGGTACTGTGTGATCCTGACTGTAGTTCTGAGATATTTGAATTGTTTCTTTTTGGCTGCTTGCAGTATTTTTTCCTTAATCTTGTAATTCTGGAATTTGGCTACTATATTTCTTGGAGTTTTCAATTTGGAATCTCTTTCAGGAGGAGTCTGGTGAATTCTTTGGATAACTATTGTATCTTCTGATTCCACAACTTCAGGACAGTTTTTTTTTTTTTTTGACAATCTCTTGGAGGATGTTGTCTAGGCTGATTTTTTCATCATGACTTTCTGGTAGACCAATAATTCTTAACTTATCTCTCCTGGATCTGTTCTCTAGGTCAATTGATTTTCCAGTGAGATATTTTACACTTTCTTCCAATTTTTCAATATTCATATTTTGTTTCATTGACGAGTTCTGAGTTTCAATTTGATTGATTCTAATTTTTAGCAAATTATAGTGTTTGGTTAGTTTTTGAAGATCCTTTTTAGGGAGGTATTTTCTCCAATTACTTCTCTAATTGTACTTTATAAGGATTTGTTTTCTTCAGGGAAACTTCTTTCCAATTTGGTCACTGCCTCCCTGATTTGTTCTTTAAAATCTTTCTTAAGCTCCTCCAAGAAAGCTATTTGAGCTTGAGACCAGTTCATATTTCCTTCTATGGTCGCAGGTGTGAGAAAAGAGTCCAAGTTGTCCTCTGTATTTCATTGTTCTTGACCTACATAAGAAACTCAGATCAATTTTCTTGCCTTCCCCTTCTCCTTCTCATCTTCCTTCCTTCCCATTTTAATTTCCTATTTCTTAATTTCTCACTTTGTGAGCTAAGGGCCTGGTTGTTGACTTTGAATGCTATAACCTCTGGGTGTCTAGTTTGAGGCTAAGGCAGGAGCCTCAGTGAGGTATGCTGATGTGCACAGAATAATCTGTTGAAGAAAGTTGGTCTGGCCACTTCAGATTTCTGCCTCTATACCCCTGGGCTACAGCTCTGGAAGGCTTTTGCTGGTCAGGTGATGTGGGGCTTGTTGGGACCCCTCCCCCTCTTCTCTTCAGACTCCTTGTTGCCTCAATTACACCCCTTCTAGATGACTCCCAAGCCTGAGGCTATTTCCACTCTCTTAGGATTTCTCTATGGTTGGGAGATTTATCTTTGGATTTTCTACTTCATGAAGGAGTAATTAGAGCTGCCAGTTTACTTTTTCATTCTGGCTCCCCCTAAAACAGGCAAGCAATTTCTAAACTTCCAGGCTGGGAACTGATAGTCCCAGGACAAGCTGCTGTCTCTGTTGGGGGCCCTGAGCCCTTTCTTACCTGCCTCCAAGGATTCCTCCTGTCCCCTGATGAGATACAGGTGAGTCAACTGTGATTTGTCTTTGGGACTGGTAAATTGGCTGGCTGGGGCTTCTTCTCTCTCTGGTGTAATCTACTTGTTGCTCTCAAATCTGAGCTATACAGACCCCACATGCTCCATGCTTCCCCTGTCCAGACCCACTGGGCACTTTCCTCAGCTGGATTCTGCCACATTCTGTCTCAATGTGGATTCTGTCACTCCAGAATCCGTTCAGATTCACTTTTTAAGGCTTAGTGATGCGATTCACAGAAGAGCTACGTTCAAGCATTCTTGATGAAAAAAACAGAGTTTAAAAGGAAATTTGATATTCAGACATAAAAAGCAAGAAAAGCATGAGAAGGTAAACAGGGAAAAGAATTCATAAGGAACTTATCAAATTGGAACTATTTACATCCCTACATGGGAAAATGGTAATTGTAACTCATGAAACTTTTCTCAGTATGAGAATAGTTGAGGGGAATAGAAATATGTGCGTGCGTCCGAGTGTGTGTATGTGTTTGTGTGTGTGTGTCTGTGTATAGAAAGATAAGTAGATACACAAAGATATACACACATATACATATACATATATATGAATATATATACTCATGAATACACATATATATATATTGTGTATATATAATATTATATATATATACTATGTATATATATATATGTTATACATATATACACATATATGTGTGTGTCAATATAGGAGCCTATATGAGGGTATGAATACATGTGATTGTGTGTATATATCTGTACAGGTATACATAGATAAAGGGCACAAGACCAATACAATAGGAAAGGATGATACTTAAAATGTGATATTAAGAGGTGAGAGAGGAATTTAATGAGAGGAGATGGGGAGAGAGAGAATGAGGTAAACTACCTCATAGAGAAGAGGCAAGGAAAATGATTATAATGGAAGGGAAGAATAGGAAGGCAAAAGGGAATGGGTCAACCTTATTCTCATTGAATTTGGCTTAGGGAGAGAATGACATTCACACTAAATAGGGTATCTCACCCTACAAGACAGTAGGGGGAAGTGGATGAGAAGGGTGATGATGGAAGGTAGGGCAGGCTGTGGGGGGAGGGAAGTTGGAAGCATCCACTTTAGAAAATATATCCACTATGGAAATGTTTGCATAGCTACACATGTACAACCTATACTGAATTGCTTATCTTCCCAGTAAGGGTGGGTATCAAGGGAGGAAGGGAATGAATCTGGAATACCAAGTTTTAAAATCAAATGTTTAAATATATACATAATACATACATACATACATATATGTGTATATATATATATATATATATATATATATATACTATTATAATTATTATTTTACATGTAAGTGGGAAATAAGACACACAGGCACTGGGGCAAAGAGATCCACCATGCCCTACTGGAAAGTTGGAGGGGGTATAAGAGAAGATATTGGAGAGAGCAGATTGGAGGAGGGGATATTTTGGGGTAGTGGGTAGGGGAACAACGGGGATAAAATTTGTAACACAAAATCATTCAGAAATGAATGATGTCTGATTAAAAACAAAATAAAAGCCATTTGAAAAAAAAGAAAAATTAACACGATTTCAACTTAAAATATATTTCTTTTGTTTATTTTTATTTTTACAATAGCTTAAATTACTATAGTCATAGACTTTAGTTTAGGGATATACTTGAAGCCACAAAGAACTGAGAAGAATGCAATTGGCCAGATACTAATAGCTTCTTCCAGATTGTTTTATGCTAAAGATTTAAATGGAAGAAGAAAATGTCTAAATCAATATTTTCAGTGTATTATATGAAAGTATTAAGTAGAAGTCAGTAGTGAAAAAAAAAGGAATTCAATTGTAGATGAAGGTCAAGTAATTTTTACTTGAAAAGAGGAAGAAAAGAGAATTTAGTTAAAAACTTGTGATTTCATATACCAAAGTGCAAAGTTGGGATAAGGACTAAACCTGGGATTGATTTTACTGGCATAGGGAAGTCACAGATGAATAAAACCTTCTATCAAAACAAATTGGCCCCTTCTCTATAATTTACTGTTTAACAGTAAGAGTTTAAGTGACTTGCCCAAGGTCATACTAGGTATGTAACAAATAAAGTAATGAATTGAACTTGAAATATTATTACAAAATGCTAACTATAACTTCATGAATATTTGCAGGAATAAGTGGGAGAAGGTAAGATGAACAACACTCATAGAAGGATGATCAGAAAGTGATAAGGTTGTCATGTCTATGCCATATAAAAATTAATTAAAGATTTTCATTTGGTTCTATTTTACCTGGTTAGAGCACACTTTTTCCTACAGAGTTGATCTGTTGATGAAGAGTGTGCTCAATCTGATGAAATCGTTGATACCCCACAGATAGATAAAGAGAAAATATGGTTCTTATTCCACTGAAATGCACCCAAACCAAATATATAACCCTAACAAATACTACTAATAAATTTAAGCAGTAAAAGCAAAAAGAAGTTGATTTTTTTTTTTTTTTGCTTTTTGGAAGGCAGTTGGGGTTAAGTAACTTGCCCAAGGTCACACGGCTAGATTTTTGTTTGTGTGTGTTAAGTGTCTGAGGCCGGATCCAAACTCTGGTCCTTCTGACTCCAGGGCCAGCGCTCTACTCACTGCGCCACCTAGCCGCCCCGGAAGTTGATTATTTTTAAGTAAAGGGGATAGATTCAGATACAAAGCAGTACTGCTTATATCATCTAACTGAAATGTACTGAAGGGAAGATAGGAGGTAGCAAGTGTCAGTAAAGTTCCAACCATCATTACCACCGTAAATACAATTTCCCCTCAGATCCCAATGGAAAAAGATAAGGACCTGATTCCAACAACATTGAGAATACAGTATCCTCTAGAACATCAGTCTGTTTTCAATCTAAGCCCCATAGTTATCTCTGGTAGGAGTAATAACTATGGAGAAAAGATAATTGTTCCTTGATAACCAACACTATCTGCTGACCAACTGCCATTATTAGATAGTTAATAAGGGGGTGGAGCCAAGAAGGCAGATAAGAAACAGTACTTCCATGGGGCTCTGGCCCACACCACTTCCAAATTTATGTAAAAGAGGACTCTGAACAACCTCTGGAGCCACAGAACCCACAAAATGACACAGAGTAGCTAACCTCCTGCTAAGGACAGCCCAGCAGCCAAGCAGGGAGCAGCTAGCACAGCACTCTGCAAGCCGAACCCAGGCCTCTGTGAGCCTGAGGTTTTATCCGCAGGGTGGCTGGAGCAGCAGCCAGCTGGAGGGACTCCAGAACACCAGCAGCTCTGGTATTTCCAGAATTATCAACACATAAATGCCTAGGACAAAGTGAGAGGTTAGCGCCCTATGGAATTTGGGACCAGTATTTGGGGAAAGCTTCAGGTTTCTTCCCCTGGGGGCAAGAAGCAGCTGAGGGCATACGACAGAGATGCCATTTTGTAGCTTTAGTTACTCACCTGTGAACTGTAGGGGTATCCAGTGATCAGTCTTGTGGGGTAATAACTCTTGTTTTAACCTCCCTAGATCTGGATTGCAGTCTGGGGTGGAGGCCTTGGTGTGGGTATCCAGCTTGCCAGAGCACGTGGAGGCTGCACACAGGACACCCAACTAATACATCTGGAAATTGTGAAGACCCCAATGTTTGGGAAGGAAGCTCCCCTGTCTGGTGGCAGAGTCCTACTGTGTCAACAAGCCCAAAAGTCAAGTAATTAAGTGGCAACAGGCCTAGGCAAAGGAAACAAATTAAACAGAAAAATGCAACATTAGACTCCTATTTTGGGGGCAAAGAGAAATCGAAGCATGGAAGACGAGAAGTACTGTGAGGTCAGAACTCCTGCACCAAAAGCCCCAAATGAAAATATGAGCGGGTTACAGGCCATAGAAGACCATAAAAAAAGGATTTTAAAAATGAAATAAGAGAAGTGGAGGAAAAATTGGGAAGAGAAATGAGAAGGATGCAGGAAAAGTATGAAATGAGAGTCAACAGCCTGACTGAGGAAAATAACACCTTAAAAAATAGAGTAACTCAAGTGGCAAAAGAGGCTCAAAAGGGCAATGAGGAGAAGAATGCCTTAAAAAGCCGAATTTGCTAGATGGAAAAAGAATCTCAAAAGCTCACTGAGGAGATTCATTCCTTCAGAGATAGACTGGAGCAAATGGAAGCTAATGACTTTATGAGAAATCAAGATGCTGTTAAGCAGATCCAAACAAATGAAAGATTAGAAGGCAATGTGAAATTTCGCATGGGAAAAGCCACTGACCTGGAAAAAAATCCAGGAGAGATAATTTAAAAATTATTGTACTACCTGAAAGCCATGATCAAAGAAAGAACCTAGAAATCATCCTTCAAGAAATTCTCAAGGAAAATTGCCCTGATGTTTTAGACCCAGAGGGGGAAATAGAGGTTGAAAGAATCCACCAATCACCTCCTTGAAAAGATCCTAAAAAGAAAACTCCTAGGGGTATTATAGACAGGTTACAGAATTCCCAGATCAAGGAGAAAACACCACAAGCATCCAGGAAGAAACAATTTCAATATTGTGGAAACACAATCAGAATAGCACAGGACCTGGCAGATTCTACACTGAGGGATCAAAGGGCACGGAATATGATATTCTGGAGGGCAAAAGACCTGCGATTAATACCAAGAATCACATGCCTAGAAAAAATGAGTATTTTGTTTCAGGGGAAAATATGGTCATTCAGTGGAATAGAGGACTTTCAAGCATTCTTGAGGAAAAAAACAGAATTGAATAGAAAATTTGACATTCAGACACAAGAAGCAAAAGATGCTTGAAAAGTAATCAGGGAAAAGAAATCAAACGGAACTTATCAAAGCTGACCTAATTACATTCCTTCATGGAAAAACAATAATTGTGACTGATGAAACCTTTTTAAATATGAAAATAATTGAAGAAGGGTACATGGGCTTATGAATACATATTCCAGAGTGCCAATATCCACTTGGAGAAGGAGCATGGCAGAATCTGGCCCAGGAAAGTGACAAGTGCGTCCAGACAGGGTGAGCGCAGAACTTGTGGTGTCTGTACAGCTCAGACTTCAGAGCAGACAAGCAGACTACACCAGAGAGAGAAGAAGCCCCAGCCTGCAGACTTGCCAGAGACGAATCGAAGCCATTATCGAGTAAGATTTATTATGCCTCAGTTAAAGTAAAAAAAAAAAGTAGGGGTAGCAATCCTTATCTCAGATAAAGCAAAAGCAAAAATAGATCTAATTAAAAGAGATAAGGAAGGAAACTATATCCTGCTAAAAGGCACAATTGAAAATGAAGCAATATCATTACTTAAGACATATGCACCAAGTGATATAGCATCAAAATTTCTGAGGAGACGTTAAAGAAAGTAGAGGAAGAAATAGATAGCAAAACTATACTAGTGGGGGACCTTAATATCCCCCTCTCTGAACTTGATAAATCTAACCCCTAAATAAACAAGAAAGAAGTTAAAGAGGCAAATAGAATTTTAGAGAGACTAGATATGATAAATCTCTGGAGAAAACTGAATGGGGATAAAAAAGAACTTACTTTCTTCTCAGCAGTGCATGGTACATGCTCAAAAATAGACCATGTACTAGGGCATAAAAACCTCACAATTCAGTGCAGAAAGGCAGAAATATTAAATGCACCATTCTCGGATCATGATGCAACAAAAATTACATGCAATAAAGGGCCATGGAAAAATAGACTAAAAATAATTGGAAATTAAACAATTTAATCCTAAAAAATGAGTGGGTCATATAAGAAATTATAGAAACAATCAATAATTTCATTCAAGAGAATGATAATAATGAGACAACATACCAAAATTTGTGGGATGCGTTAAAGGCAGTTCTTAGGGGAACTTTTATATCCCTGAGTGCATAAATGGATAAATTAGAGAAAAGGGAGGTAAATGAATTGGACATGCCATTGAAAAAGCTAGAAAAAGAACAAATTGAAAATCCCCAATTTAGTAGTAAATTCAGTATATTGAAAACCAAAGGAGAGATTAATAAAATTGAGATTAAGAAAACTATTGAATTACTAAATAAAACTTAGAGCTAGTTTTATGAAAAAAACAATAAGATTGATTCACCCTTAGTCATTATGATAAAAAAAAGAAAGAAGAAAAGCGAATTATGAGTATCAAAAATGAAAAGGGTGAATCTATCTCCAGTGAAGAGGAAATAAAAAAAAAAAATAATTAGGAATCATTTTTCCCAATTGTATGCACATAAATTTCAAAATCTTAGTGAAATGGGTGAATATTTACAAAAATACAAATTGTCCAGATGAACTGAAGAGGAAGTGAATTACCTAAATAACCCCATCTCAGAAAAAGAAATCAAACAAACTATCAATGAACTCCCTAGGAAAAAGTTCCCAGGGCCAGATGGGCTTACTAGTGAATTATATCAAAATTAAAAGAAAAATTGATTACAATACACTACATATTTGGGAAAAGTAGTGAAGAAGGAGTCCTACCAAATTCTTTCTATGACACAAATATGGTACTGATTCTTAAATCAGGAAGAGATAAAACAGAGAAAGAAAATTATGGACCAATTTCCCTCATGAATCTAGATGCAAAAATTTTAAATAAAATATTAGCTAAAAGACTTCAACAACTTATAACAAGAATAATACACTTTTATCAGGTAGGATTTATTCCAGGAATGCAAGGATGGTTTAATATTAGGAAAACCATCAGTATAATTGAGCATATCATCGATAAAACTAGCAGAAACCACATGATTTTCTCAATAGATGCAGAAAAGGCTTTTGACAAAGTACAACATCCATTCCTATTAAAAACACTAGAAAGTATAGGAATAAATGGAGCCTTCCCTAAAATAGTAGATAGTATCTATTTAAAACCATCACAAGTATTATATGCAATGGGAATAAACTAGAAGCATTTCCAATAAGATCAGGAGTGAAACAAGAGTGTCCACTATCACCCCTCTTATTCAATCTGGAATTCCATCTATCATTTCTCATTGGAGAATATCTATTCAGAGACATGGATTCAGTCCCATGTTTTAAATATGCTTCATCCTCACCTCTACATAATAAATAAAGAGAGAAAGGAGGAAGATAATGCATTTATCAAGGACTTACTATGTTTTACACACTGTGGTAAATACTGCATATAAAGAAGCAAGAAAGTCTTTTCCTACAAAGAGTTTACATTCTAAAGGTGGCAAACAATATATAAAAAGAAGCTACAGAAGGTGATGGGAAAAATGTTCAAGAAGTGTGTCTTCTGGAGATGGCCAGGGGAATGGTGTGGATGGTTGATGCTGAGCAAGACAAAGAAAAGAAATCTCAACTATTAGAACTAGGTATTCCTGAGAAAGAGTTCAAAATTCTGGTGCAGCAGGATAGCAGTGGGGAGACTGAGATGACTGCTGGTGTTCAGGAGGCAAAATATGAAACACTCTCTTATACAAAGTACTGCATTCTACAAGAAGTGTTCCTGATTTTTCCACCCAACTGCTAATGTATCTCAAACTACATTGTATTTAGCTAAAATTTATTTATTTTATTCTCTTTGCATATATTTTGCATATAATTATTATTTATGTTTAATTTTCTTTTTTATTAGAATGCAGTCATGGGTAGTAGAGATTATTTCATTCTTTGTGTTCATATCCATTCCCTGGAAGACAATACATATTTTTATTACTATAACAAATCACAGCTTGTGTGTGATAAATGGCATAAAATACATTATTGAACAGCTTTATTTTTACAAAAGTAGGTCGTTTGGTGAAGTGTCAAGAGGAAGAGTTAACAGATGGGAAAACCATGTATTGATAGATTGGTAAAATAGCTTAAAGGATTCCAAAATCTCAGGTAGCCCTTCTATTTGGAGCTAAAAGGGAGTATATGGAGAAACATCTCATTGAATAAGAAAGTATGGATGGGGGTGGTACAGTGAATAACCCTGGATTAAGGAGGAACTGAGTTCAAATACAGACTCACACACTTGACACAATTACTAGTTGTGTGACCTTGGGCAAGTCACTTAACTCTAATTGCCTTGCCCCCCCAATAAAAGGGCAATAAAGTGCAAAAAAGGGCAATAAATGGGGCAAATAAAAAAGGGCAATAAAGCCCTACTGTTTTAGTAGGTACCTATGTCTGTGAAATCACAGAACTAGTGAATCATGGACCTGTTCTCAAACAGAAATACAAATACTCCTAGGTCTCCAATTCATAGACTAAGAACACACTTAGAAATGAAAGTAACTGATCAATACCTCTATCACTTCAAAGATTGGAAATAAATTTCATGACTGAATTTTGTGACAGTTGAATAGACTATAAAACCATCAGTCCTCATAACTAAAATTGTCTTGAAAATGGTGTCAGAATTGGCCTGCCAAAGAAGATGAAGTCTTGTAGACCTGCTAATATATATATATAAAAAAAAAAAACAAACTCAGAAAATATGTAGATGCCCATGAATTCTTTCCATTATAAAACAGCTGCCAGTGAGTCTGTTATTCCCTGGGCAATGAGATCTAAGTAAGAAAACTCTTCTTGGATCTTGGCTTTGCGAAATACACAATAGGGATGTAAAAAGGTTAGACGTCACAGTGAGAACAACTGTAGCCAATTCAGTGATGAAGAAAAGGTATTTTTCAATAGTCTTAAACATGCTATTGGATATGTAGGACAGTTTGCTTTAATGAATTTAATTAACACAAACCATTCAAAGCACATTAATACTGTTTAGATTAATAAGCTAATTGCAATTTATAATCTCTCAGGGAAAATGCTTGACAACTTTGGCAAACAATACAACTTACAATGAGTGTTCCATGGTTCATTTTTTTCTTTAGTTTTCAAATAATGTTCTCAAATTTGTGGCAAGGACCTTTCCCCCTATTTCTTAAAAGATTAATGGTAATTGCTTTCAAGTGGAAGGTGGTCTGCCTCACCACACTTGCTTCACAGTGTGGCATCAATCTGAATTCCTAGTTATAAGAGAGTAGTCAATCATTATATGAAATAGGTGTTAATAGGACAGTTCACATGTGAACCACTTATTTCTTCATTGAAGGGCATGCCCTACCTTGTGTGCTTAGACCATTACAGAAAAAAAATTACAGAAAATTACAGAAAAAAGTCGACATTAATATGATGTTAAAGAATCTATCAGAATGCTGTTTGATAATAGCATCAAAAGTTGGACTCTATTTTTTCTACTATTTTTAATGAAAAAATAGCATATTAAACCCATTTGCAGGACCCTGTGAGATAGAAAATTAAAATTAATTATCAATAGAAAAAGGTCATTTATAAAGAAATGAAGAAGATGAGGCTATATAGAAATCCCTATACAATAAAACAGATTTTTCCCCCTTTATGCTTCATTACATCCCTTGGTTTTATACATGAGAAGAGGAGGGTTATTTTGCCTGAAATAGTATTTGATGCTAGAATTTAAAATGAATGCAACATCTCCCTAATGTGGATCATGAGCCTTTTTAAAATAGTGTCTTGAAAAGAAAAATGATGTTACATGACTAAAGAATAAATATGTCAAGGGCCCCTTATTTTATATTTCCCCCATATTTCTTAGGAGCAATAATTCTTTCATTTTCCCCCAGTATCTCCAGTGTCTAGTCATAAGGTAGAGTGCTCAATAAATGTTTGTTGATTTATTGGATAATGGATTGATAGAACAGTCATCTGGTTCAACCATCCCAATTTTTGTTGGTTAGCAAACTAAAGACTATGATGACTGGGTAACTTATCCAAGGTCACACAGGTGGTAAGCATTAGCGAAAAGCAGCTTCATCCCAGAACTCTATTTGTTTTAAGAGGTGGGTTTTTCCTAAGACTCAAAACTTTATTTTTTAATAATGCTATATGTATATAATAACATAAAATAATATAAAACAATAAGCCCCTCAAATTCAATCTATCATTCATGCTTTGATGAGATAGAACAAAAGTAAAATGGTAGCCAGGGAAACATGAAACCTGCCCCTATATAGCTTGGAGCAGCAAGTCAGGAACAGGAACCACGGGTATGCTAGAGAAATTTGCAAACAACGGCAATATTATATTGTATTATGGAAAATTTATACTGGGAGGCAAGCAGTCAGACCACACCATAGATCAGATTACTTAGGTTTATGAAAGTTTGTACTTCACTTCAGCTGCTCCAGAGATCCTTGAAAAGCACATCAAGTCAGAGTAAACAATGACAGGGCCCTGATTAATATAGACCAGGGCCATAAAGCCTCCACCATCCCATGCCAATGTATATTGAGATGGTCTATGATGAATTCCTAGTTTTGAAAATAAGACTGGAAAAATGAGTAAACAGAAAAAGACATTGAGGATAAAGATATATTTTGGATACAGGAATGTCCAAGGCAGAAATGCAAATAAAAAAGAAAATTCCTAAATATCTGTGATAAAAATTTTAAACTAAAGCACAACTATTTTACAACGTCTATTAGAATTCCTAGAAGAAATGAAGCATCAAATGCTATGCCTTACAAAATAGCTGTTCTCTTTCCTGGGACAAAATCAAGGAAAGAGATTGAATAGAGAAATGTCTACCACTACCCCACCCACCCAAAATAGGGATAGAAAGGATCCTATAAAACAATACTGATGATACTGGTGACTTAAAATTAATTTATTTTTCATGAAAAAAACAGTAAGGGAAATGGATGGGTAACTGAAGAAAATAAATTGTTGTGGCTAGTTTCTCTGACAAATGATATTTAAGTTAATGATATAATGTCATATGAATATAACATAAAATCTATATATAGTGTAATAAACTACATAATAATATCAATGCATATAAAGAGGTGATTCAAACATAAGAAGTCATACTCAGTTGGAAAAAAAGAATCAAATGATATGGATATGTAGTTCTCAAAAGATGAAATCTGAGTTAAAAGGAGATATATGAATAACTGCACCAAAATATTTAATGATTAGAGAAACATATGTTAAAATAGGTCTGATGATACACCTTACACATCTAAGATTGACCAAGGTGTCTAAAAAGGAAAATGACAACTGTTGGAAGGCTACAGGAAAACATGCACACCAATACATTATTGGCGGATGTGGGAATTCAATCAGTCATTTAAAAAAGGTAATTTGACATTATATTCATATTTAAAAAAAAAAAGAATAAGTTCTTCGAGATCAAGTACCTTTCTTATTTCTTAGTGCATAGCACAGTGCTGGAAAAATACCCAACAGAGAACATATGAAAAGGAAAATAAAAGTGTATCAGAAATCCTAGCTTCCCTTAAATAGAAAAAAATTCAAAAAGATAATGCAAAGAATTTTTAAAAAATGAAAACATCCAACATCAATGAAGAACTTTTCTGCAAAGGTCCAAATATCAAATCAGATGAGAGAATTCCTGAAAACAGAGAATGTAGAAATTTTATTTTATATGATGGCAGGATGACCATATCAATGAAAATGCCTGTTCAATTGAATAAGAAGCAGAAAGCTTGAATATCACTACTCAAAACTAAAGAGTTTTGCTAAGGTGGGTGTTAGAAATCCTACATAATAGAAAGAGCATGACTTGATAAGGTCATCATTATTTAATCTAACAGTTAAGAGTGTTGAAGGAATTCTACAAGAGACACTATTGTTTCTTCTCTCAGACACAAGTCAAAGTCATCTTTTCTTAACAGAAGGCATTCTATTTTCACTACCAAAAGAAAAGATTATCAGTGCTTCTTTCAAATATATGACAATTGACTGTCTGTTTGAACCATATAACAACATAATAGGGTCAAGAACAATTGATAACAAATGTGGCATGTTTTTTAGAGACAATTTAAGCCTGTTGTGGTTCTCCCATATATCAATTCCTTAATTATTCCTCTGGATTGAAAGATTCATCTGGATTAAAATATTTTATTTTCATGATGTAAATTGATGAGATAAAACATCTCCTTCATTTTGCCAGATGGAAAAGCAACTTCAAAACCTCACTGAAGAGAAATTCCTTTAAAATTAGATTGGAGCAAATGGAAGTAAGTGACTTTATGAGAAATCAAGATATTATAAAACAGGTCCAAACAAATGAAAAAAATAGAAGGCAATGTGAAATATCACATTGGAAATACCACTGATGTGGAAAATAGATCCAGGAAAGAAAATTTAAAAATTATTAGACTACCTGAAAACCACGATCAAAAAAGAACCTAGAAATCATGCTTCGAGAAATTCTCAAGGAAAATTACCCCGATATTCTAGAACCAGAGGGCAAAATATAAATGGAAAGAATTTGCAAATCACCTCTTGAAAAAGATCCCCCCAGAAGAAAACTCCTAGGAATATTGTAGCCAAATTCCAGAGCTCCCAGGTCAAGGAGCAAATATTATTAACAGCCAGGAAGAAACAATTTGAGTATTGTGGAAACACAACGAGGATAACAAAAGATATAGCAGTTTCTACATTAAGAGATGGAAGGCCTTAGAATGTGATATTCTGGACATCAAAGGAGCTGGGATTAAAACCAAGAATCACCTACCCAGCAAAACTGAGTATAATGTTTCAGGAGAAAATATTGACATTCAGTGAAATAGAGGACTTTCAAGTATTCTTGAAAAAACCACAGCTGAACAGAAAATTTGACTTTCAAATACAAGAAGCATGAGAAGGTAAACAGGAAAAAGAAATAATTATTAAATTATTAATTTAAAGTTGAGCTACTTACATTCCTCTATGGAAAAACAATAATTGTATATCATGAGACTTTTATCAGTATTAGGATAGTTGAGGGGAATATATATAGAGAGAGATGTATAGATATATATGTATATTTACATATATATGTTTATATAGGAGAGTAAATGTATATATAAATACACATGTGAGTATGTCTATATATGTGTACATGTATACATAGAGGGCACAAGATCAGTTGAATAGGAAGGGATGATATCTAAAATATAAACTTAAGAGGTGAGAGAGGAATATAATGATAGAAGGAGATAAGGAAAGATAGAATAGGGTAAATTATCTCACATGAAAGAGGCAAGAGAAAACTGCTGCAATGGAGGGGAAGAACAAGAAGGCAAAGGAGCATGGGTCCACCTTACTCACATTGATTTTTGCTTTAGGAGGTAATAACATATAAACTAAATTTGTTATCTTACCCTACAGGAAAGTAGGGAGGAAGGGGATAAGATTGGGAATAATGGAAGGGAGCGCAGATTGGGGGGAAAGTGTAGTTAGAAGCACACACTTTTGAAAAGGGACAGGGTCAAAGTAGAAAATAGAATAGAGGGAAATATAGTTAGTCTTTCAGAATGTATCTACTATGGAAATGTTTTGCATAACTACACATGTACATTACATCTCTTTGGTGACAAGGGAAGAAAGGAAAGAATCTGGAACTCAAAGTTTTAAAAACAAATGTTAAAAAAATATTTTCTTTTTACATGCAACTGGGAAATAATTTATAGAGGCACTGGGTATGGAAATCCTTATTACCCTGCTAGAAAGTCAAAGGGGGATTGGGGGCAGATATAAGAGAGAGAACAGATTGGGGGAAGGGGTATTCAGCAGGACCAATATTTTGGGGAAGGGGTAGAGGAAAGATGGGGAGAAAATTTGTAACTCAAAATCTTGTGGATATGAAAACTAAAAAATAAATAAATTAAAATTAAAAATTAAAAACAAGAAATTTTGAAAGTACATTATTAAAAATTTTCATAATACTAATCAAAGGAAGACTCATTACCCACAGGCAGCTAGAAAAAGATTAATGCTTCTACCCCCGACCTTGTTAAAGCAAATTTCTTTAAAGGAGGAAGACTTTATAGAGATTCTCAACGAACTTGATAAAAAGAAATATGTGTTTTTTTAGACATTACTTCACTGAGCAATAGTACAGAATGACAATAGGCATTCACCACTGGATTTGTCAAATTATAGTCACAAGTAGTTTACTTCCTGATGAAACTATACATGAACTAACACTAAAGAGTAGAATTCAAAGTCTTGCATGAATGATATTCACATGAACTCAGTAAATATATGTTACATGGAGAAGGACTAAATCACTGCTGAATCTCCCAGGTTCTCTTATGTAAATAGAAGACTTGATGATGGCAATTTCTGAATAAGGTATTACCACCAGAAATTATAGAAGTATCATTAAGGAACAAAGACCTAGTGATCAAAGCAGTAGAAACTGTATAATGGATACCGTGAGCAAAGCAGCAAAAATCTAGCATTTGGTGAAATCCCAGGAGATCATGACCTGGTGGCTAGAATTTTAAATCAAAAGTTTGATTTTTTTCATTGATTGATAGATCACAAATCCTTATCCTACAAATGGAATAATAGCTGTGCTTATTATTTCATTAGTATAGGGAACTCCCTGGTGAGAAAAGTCCCTCTACCAATATAGGCTGGAACCTTCTCTACAGCTTGGTCTTAGAACATTGCCTAGAGAACTAAGAGGTTAAGAGATTTGCCCTAGATCACAGGCAGTATGCATCAGAGCTAGGGTTGAATTCAGATCTTCTTGACTTCAAGGCCACATCTCTATCCACTCCCTCATGCTGCCTCTGACTACATGCAAATATGTATTATAAATACAAACCTCAAGATACCCCAGATGACTCAACCCATAAATTGCACTGGGACTTTTATTACAGAAACAGGCATGCCATTGATTCATAAAAACTCTAGAACACCATTTAATGTATATGTCATTGTACCCTGTACCCATAATTTCCAAGTTATGGAAATTGAAAAGCTCTCTCTAAGAGAAGACCAAATCACATGTGATGGGGGACATATTCCTTTGCAACTTCATCTGCTTTTGGAATTGTACCAAATAGCCTTTAAACATGCAGAAGATGCATCTATTTCTTAAGACAGTTCAAACAAAACAATTATTATATCCATCTTTCAATAGCCTGCAGAACATTCAATAAAGCAGTATACTGGCTTGGCCCAGGAACATTTGTATTGGGTCTACCCTGAACAAGAACGGATGAATGATTTTTCTATAATAATGATAGCAATCATTATGATATATCCATTTGTGTAGGACTTTAAAGATAGCAAATTGATTTAGCCATAGACTCATTGAACCTTTTAGGTAAGTATCAGGAATATTATCATACTCATTTTATAAATAAAGAAATTGACATTCATAGAGGAAAAATGACTTTTACTATCATCCGTCAGTTAATAATCAGCAGCGGCAAGATTTGATCCCAGTTTTCATATGATAGCAATGATTTCAATGATTTTGTCAGAGTCTAAATCTAATTAATGAATAATTCACATGCATAACATTCTAATGAATCTTAACATCATGGCCATTCCTTCCAGTGAGATAGACTGCAAATTATCTCCATTGTTCATATCGTACAATTCTTCTTCATATTTTTCCATAAGTCCTGCATAAAGATTGGGCTGTTTCCTAACACCTTAGAAAGCTCTCCAAAGTTTAGCTCAAGTCCTACTTTCTACATGAGACCTTTCTGCATCACTCTGGTTGTTGGTCCTGCCTTCTCCCAGCTTTCTGAATTTACTGAATATACATTTAGTTTTTCAAGGAGTCAGAATGACAGGATGGAAAGAGTGTCAGAATCAGGCAGACCTGACTTCTATTTTGCTCATATCTGTAAAAAAGATTAGCACAGTTGCCGGCACATAGCAGGTGCTGTGTAATTTTTTCCTTTGCCCTTCCTTTTGACGTTTCTTGACTATGTGACACTGGAGAAATCATTTAATATTACATTGACAGAAGGAGCTTCATAATCTTGGTGTTATCTATGCCAATAAAATAACAGGGGCTGTCCAGTCCATATGTATTGTATTTACCCACATCATATGTTTCCCAAAAACAAAATTTAAACTCTTTAAGCACAGATGCACACAATGTATTTTATATATGTATGTTAACGTATATATGTATAAGTATGCATACTCTATAGTTCCATTCATAGTACCATGCATATTTTAGGTCCATGACATGCCTTTAAAAAATTCAATGGTCAAATTGAATAGAGCATCTGCCCACAAATGTTTTCCTCTGCTTCTTTTATTATTTTATATATACTGGTGAAGCATTTATGTTGTGCAGTTTTTATCCTCATGGAAAGCATGTAGGGAGATGTAAATGACTAAATCATTGGGGTGTCCTCTGAAATCCTACTATGATATTTCATTATGATATGTGGATATCCACATGGTCTGCAAGGTTTTACCAGTGGGGCCTTTGCTCTGGTCAGGCCTATAAGCTAGAATGGTTTCCAGTCGGGGCAGCCTAAGTAAGTTCACAAATGGTTGTGTCCAAAAAGCTGACCCCGAAATGATGAATTTCACAATGACTGATGAAGAGCATTGAATAAGGCTTAAAATGGTCAAGATTTTTGCTACAGATGGATGAAATAATGTTAGCTTATTGATTGCAGATATTGTGATTGCATTTCTGAGAAATTCATTTAATCAAATACTGAATATCCTTACTGAGTGTAGCAGGCAACTGCAATATCATTACACATATTATTGATAATAATATTTATGACTTAGAGTGTACTGCTTCAGGAGGAAAATTTGACTAGAGAAGTTATTTAAAATCTTCAGACAAATGACAAATGAATGGGATAGAAACCTGAAAAAGCTATTTGAAGGGATTGTGTATATATATATATATATATATATATATATATATATATATATATATATATATACATATATATATGTATATATATATATATATTTAAATTACATTATTTGGATGCAAATGAAAAACTTTGCTAAGTATCCTCTATGGATTAAAAACTGTTCTTCAAGCTTTTGACAAACATTTTAAGGGTTTGAAGAAAAATTCTAATTGTATTATACTCCTCCTTAAATATTTTCAACAGTTTATATAAACATCAGTGTACCGAGTTCTGAAAGAAGATATTCTTTTAACTCAAGTCCATGACCCAGGAAGTAAAGGCACTTGGCTAAAGGCCAACAGGTATTAACCAACAGAGCCTGACTTCAAAGCTAGCATTTCTTACTATTTGCAAATTCAAATAGATTCCTCTTAGTCTGTTATCCCAGGCTTTCCACACTCTTGCCCCTGAGCCACAGATAGGAATTTCTGTAACTTGAGCAAATTAAGTTGGGTTTGTGATGTGATGGAATAAAAGACAACTTCTTTCCCCAAAAGGCCTCAGACCCCACTGGGACTGTGAGAAAATGATGAGTCCTATGATAAGATTGTGCCATGGTGACTGGTCATTGGAAATCATAGCTTGGAACAGGCAATGGGGAGTCACGTCATGCCTTGAGACTTAGGCCATTGTCAGGGAAGAAGCTACAACTGCAGAAAATAAATGAACCCCTTCCTCAAGATGCCAGTTTCCTGGCCCCCATTATTTCTCTCTTTATCAACTTTCTACATTTCTAGCATTATCTCTGAATATTCTCCTGAATTTATCATTTATTACAGTGAAATTTCCCTTTTATTTGTCTCCCAAATATTCATTTCTTTCCTCTGAACATTGGTTTCTGTTCCTTCCCATATTTTCCCATATCAATCTTATCTATCCTTCAAGGTTCAGCTTAAACCCCACATCTTATATGAAACTTTCTCTAATAATCCATGGACATATTAATCTTGTCCTCTTCTATTCCTATAACATGTATTTCCTGTGCCCCTTTTTGGTGAGTTAAATTGATAGCACACTGTCCTTGGAATCAGGAAAGATAGGGCTCGCATGTCACCTCTGACAAGAAAGAGCCATGTGACTGTTGTCAAGTCACTACAAGTCTCTAACCCTCTCTTTCCTTATCTATAAAATAGACTAAGATTATCTGCAGTGCCTACCTTATAGGATTTTTGTCAGGCTCAAATGGGCTCGTGCCATGTCAAATTATTTGCAGCCATTAAGGCCAAGGCAACTTTCCCTTCAGACTCATAAAATACTTCTTTCTCTTCAAGGTTAATTCTAATGATCTCACTAAGATAATTTTTTTCCTGATATTCCCATTTACTACTATTTTCCCTAGGCCCAAAACTATTTGTATTTTTAAAATACATTTACATAAGAATATGTCTGTTTATATATTATTTTCTTCTAGTAAAATGTAAGGTCTTGAGGTCAATTTCAATTTTGTCTTCCTATTGTTAGTTCTGAGCATGGCACCTTGCATATATAATGACCACTTAATAAACATTTGCTATCATATATTGTCTTTTATTGTTAATTTTATTAGTGTATATCCATGTTTATCTCTCTAGCTAGACATCAAATCTTTTTAAGGGCAAGAATCAAAATACAGTTCCTTAAGGGTGGTATAGTGCTTTATACATATTATCTCAATCAATCAATAAACATTTACTAAGTCTTATCATGTGCCAAGCACTGTGCTGTGTTGGGGATAAAAAAAACAAACAAACAAGCAAAAGATACTTTCCCCCCTCAAGGGGCTTACTTTCTAATGGAGATTACATGCAACCAAATACATGCAAATTAAGCAATATACAGGATAAAGAGGAAATAATGAAAAGAGGGAAGGCACTGGAATTAAGAGGAATTGGGGAAGGCTTCTTGTAAAAGGCAAGATTTTAGTTGGAACTTCAATGAAGTCAAGGATGTCAGTAATCAGAGTAGAGGAGGGGCATTCCAGGCAGAAAGGACAGCCAGAAAAAATCCATGGAGATGAGAGATGAAATGTTTATTTTTGGGATAGCTAGAAGGTTAGTGTCACTGAATCAAACAATACGTATATATATATATATATATATATAAAAAAAAATATATATATATATATATATATATATATATATCGGGGAGTAAGGAATAAGGAGATTGGAATGGTTAGAAAGTGCTGAATTATAAAGGGTTTTGAATTCATTTAATCCTTAGAGAAACCTGAGAGTTAAGTGCTATTATTATTCCCATTTATCAGATGAAGAAACTGAGGCACACAGAGGTTAAATGGTTTTTCACACAGCTAGTGAATGAGGCAGGATTCAAACTCAGGTCTTCCTGACTGGAAATCAAACATTCTATCCACTATACCACCTGATGTTGTTGTTCAGTTATTTGGTTTGTGTCTGAGTTTTTGTGGCCCCTTTTGGTATTTTCTTGCCAAAGATATTGGAGAGATTTTCCACTTCCTCCTCCTGTTCACTTTAAAGATGTGAAAACTGAGCAAAGTTGTGACTTGCGCAGGGTCACAGACCTAGTAAGTGTCTGAGGCCAGATTTGAACTCAGACTACCTGTCATGTAATATACTTCTCTGTATAAGTGCCAATGTGTTAGGTAAATATAGTGCATTCCATAGAATTAAAGATTAATAAATATTGAGAGTTAAGAGAATAATATATGTATTTGGGATCCACAAGACACAAAATAATGCATTCAATTCTATTAATGTTTTAATTCTCAGCATTCAATAGATCATACCTTTTCCTAAATCTTGTTTCTATCTTTGCAACATCTATCAAACCCATGCCCTTCTCTGTGTGTCCACTGCCACAGCATGACTATACCACCCTCATAACATTTGTCTAGAATTATGCTTTCACTTTTGTGTGCACTTTTCCCTTCTGAAGCATTTAACACAAAGCTTTGATTAGATTCAAAGATTTGCATACTAAATTAATGTCAAAATCCTTAGCCTGGCTTTAAAGATCTTCTGTGACATGGTTACAGATCTTTTTTTTTTGCTAATATGATTTGCCCTTTTTATCCTTCACAAACCTTATGTTCCTTCCAGCCAGGATAACTTGATTTTTTCCTAAATATGTCCCATGCTTTCACACCTGTAAGTTTTTGCTCACACTGTTTTCTCCATCTGGAAGACATTCCCCAACTTCACTTGCCTTACTCTTACCTCTTCTTCAAGCTTGAATTTAAATTCCATCTCCACAATTTCTTGATTCCGCTGTCAAGGGCAACCAGTTCTGCCTCTTTATACTCCTCTTGTTGTACTTTCACTCTATGTCTTCAAAGTATTTGTACACACACACACACACACACACACACACACACACACACACACACACATATATATATATATATATCTTTCATACTCAACTGTAAGCCCCATGGGACTCTATCTTAATCAGAGTAAGCATATCACATGCTAAATAAATATGTGTGGAATGGAAGGATGGATGAATGGATGGTGATTTTCCTAATTCTCTAGCATTTAGTCATTCATTATGTCAGAAAATTATGACTGAAAGAAAAAATCTAGCTCACAATCTTTTTTTTCAAATGAACAAATTGTTAAGAATGGTTTGTATTTTGAAATACTATAAAACTTTATTTAAATTTGCTTAAAACTTTACTTAAACTTTGCTTAAAACTTTAAAGTGTACTTAAAATTTAAAAGTTTACTTAAAATTTTGCTTAACATTTACTTAAAACTTTACTTAAAGTTTACTTAAATGTATTTAAATAAAGTAACTTTTCACTTTAGTTTTTTACTTTACTTATAAGCACAAGGTTTATAGTATTAAGGCAGTTAGGGATTTTTAGTAATTGCTAACTTGAAAAACATTGCGTTCCCTCTCTTCTATTACTGATACTTAATTCAAAATTCCAGAAACAATTACATACATTTAAGCAAGGTAGGACAGAAAAAAATACCTGCCTACATAGGTCATTTTATTTTATTTTTGTTCTTTATTATTTTTTTTTTACTTTTTGTTTACAAGATTCAGTTTGACATACCTTGAGTTTAAAATTTTCTCAAGTATAGGATCTACAAATACTTTCACATTAGGCATTAGTCAGGTTATAAAGAAGGATTATAATAGATGGAACAAACAATGGGAAAGAGGAAACAAAACTAAACAAGAAAACCAAAGAGAGCAGGTAGTTTGCTTCAATCTGCATTCAAACTTTATCCTTTCTAGTTCTATCTAGTTCTTTCTCTGAATGTAGACATCTCTCTCCATCATGAGGCTTTTGGAGTTGCCTTATTACACTGTATTGCTGAGAATCATCCAGTATATTAAAGTTGGTCATCACCATAGGTTGTGTCTGTAATTGTGTACAAATTTCTCCTGGTTCTGCTATTAACACTCAGCTTCAGTTCATATAAGCCTCTCCAAGTAAATATGAAATACATCTGCTCCTATTTCTTATAGCACAATAGTATTCTATTACATTCAGTCTTACATACATACATGCATACATAAAACTTGTCCAGCCATTCCCCAATTGATGGGCATCCACTTAATCTCCAATTCTTTGCCACCACAAAAAGAGCTGTTAAATAATTTTGTACATATGGGTCTTCCTCCCACTTCGATGATCTCTTTGGTATAAATCCTAGAAATGGTATTGCAGGGTCAAGGGGTATGAAATTTTTTATAACTCTTTGGGCATAGTTCCAGATTGTTATCCAGAATGGTTGAATCAGTTGACAACTCCACCAACAATGCATTAGTGTTGCAATTTTTCCACATACTCTCTAGCATTTGTCATATTCCTGTTTTGTCATCTTAGCCAATCTGACACCTGAGATGTGCTAACCCAGAGTAGTTTTGATTTGCATTTCTCCAAACAATAATGATTTAGAGTATTTTGTCATGTGTTTATATATATATATATATACATATATATATATATATATATGTATATATATATATATATCTTAATTTCTTCTTCTGAAAACTTCCTGGTGATATCCTTTGACAATTTATGAATTGGGGGATGGTTTATATTCTTATTGATTTGACTCAATTCTGTGTATATTTTAGAAATGAGGCCTTTATCAGAGATACTGGCTGTAAAAATTCTTTCCCAATTTTCCACTTCCCTTTTAATCTTGGTTACATTGGCTTTGTTTGTACAGAAACTTTTCAATTGAATGTAATAAAAATTTTCCATTTTGCATTTTATACTGCTCTTTAATTCATGTTTGGTCATAAAGTCTTCCCTTCTCCATAAATCTGACAGGTAAACTATTCCTTGCTTTCTCATACTGCTTACAGTATAACCTGTTATACCTAGATCATGCACCCATTTAAAATTGATTTTGGTATATGGTGTTAGAAAATGATATAAGCCCAAATTATACCATCCTATATTCCACTTTTCCCAGAAGGTTTTTTTTTTTTTTTGTCAAATAATGAGTTCTTATCTGGGGTCTTTCGGTTTATCAAACAGTAGAATACTATAGTTATTGACTTCTGAGTCTCACGTATGCAATCTATTCTATCAACCCACTACTCTATTCGTCAGCCAATACCAAGAAGTTATACTGAATGCTGCTTTATATTACAAATTAAAATCTGGTATGGCTAGGCCACCTTTTCTAGCATTTCTTTTCATTAATTCCCTTGATATTCTGGACCTTTTTTTCTTCCAAATGAATTTTGTTACTATTTTTTCTAGCTCTATAAAGTATTTCTTTTTAGTGGATTGATTGGTATGGCACTAAATATGTAATTTAATTTAGGTAAAATAGTAATTTTTATTATATTAGCTCGACCCAGGCACAAGCAATTGATGTTTTTTCAATTATTTAGATCTGACTTTATTGGTGTGAAAAGTGTTTTGTAGTTGTGTTCATATATGTCCTGGGTTTGTTTTGGCAGGTAGATTTCCATATATTTTATAAAGTCTACCGTAACTTTAAATTGGATTCTTCTTTCTATCTCTTGCTATTGGATTTCATTAGAAATATACAGGAATGCTGAGGATTTATGTGTTTTTATTTTATATCCTGCAACTTTGTCAAATTTATTTATTGTCTCAAATAGTTTTTTACTTGATTCTCTAGGATTCTCTAAGTATATCATCATATCATCTGCAAAGAATGATAGCTTAGCCTCTTCTTTGCCTAATTTGATTCCTTTGATCTTTTTCTCTGCTGTAATTGATACTGCTAACATTTCCAGTACCAGATTGGTTAAGATGGGCAATAGTGGACACCATTGTTTCACTCCTGATCTTATTGGACATGCTTCTAGCTTATCCCATTAGTTGTAATACTTCCTGATGGCTTTAAATGGATGCCACCTATTATTTTCAGGAAGACTCCATTTATTCTTGTATTTTCTAATGTTTTTAAAGGGAATGGATTTTTTATTTTGTCAAAAGCCTTTTCTGCATCTATTGACATGATCATATGGTTTCTGTTAGTTTTATTGTTGATATGACCAATTATATTGATGATTTCCCCTAATATTAAAACATCCTTGCATTTCTGAAATAAGTCCTACCTGATCAGTGTCTATTAATCTTGTGATAAGTTGCCATAGCGTTCTTTGCTAATGTTTTATTTGAAAGTTTTGGGGTGTGGAGCCAAGAAGGCAGAGTAGAAGAAGCACTTCCAAGGTGCTCTCTCCCACACCATTTCAAAATCATGTAAAAGAGGACTGAACAATTTCTGGAGCTCAGCACCCAAAGAACGACACAGAGAAGCAAAACTCCCACTGAGGATAGCCCAGCAACCCTGCAGGGAGCGACCAGCACAGGACTCTAGGAGCAGCCAGCACAGCACTCTGGGAGCCAACAGCGAAATGCTCTGAGAGCCGAGCCCAGGCCTGTTGGAGCTGCAGTTTTAGCCCCAGGGTGGCCAGGCCAGCAGCCTGCTGGAGGAATCTCAGAAAACCAGCAGCTGTGCGATTCCAGAATTATCAAAACAGACATTCCTAGGACAAAGTGAGAGGTTAGTGCCTTTTGGATTTTGAGACCAGTATTTGGGGAACACATCAGGCTTCTTACCCTGGGGTCGAGAAGTGGCTGAGGAGACATGGCACTGATGCCATTTTGCAGCTTCAGTTTCAGCTTCAGATCCTGGTATGCCAACTGTAGGGAGATCCAGTAATCAATCTTGGGGGATAATCGCTCTTGCTATAACCTCCCTGAATCTGGATTGCTGTCTGGCATTGAGGTCTTGGGATGGGTATCCAGCTTGCCAGAACATAGGAAGGGTTCGAAGAGGTGACCCAACTAATACCTCCGGAAGTTGTGAAGATCCCAACATTTGGGACAGGAGCTCCCTTGTCTGGTGTCACAGCCCTACTGTGGCAACAAGCCCTAAAGCCAAGTAATTAAGTGGCAGCATGTCTAGGCAAAGGAAACAAATTAAACAGAAAAATTCAACATTAGACTCCTATTTTGGGGGCAGGATTGTGAGGTCAGGAATCCTGCACCAAAAGCCCCAAATGAAAATATGAAAAAATAGAGGACCACAAGAAGGATGTTAAAAACCAAATAAGAGAAGTGGAGGAAAATTTGGGAAGAGGAATGAGAAGGATGCAAAAAAAAAGTATGAAATGAGAGTCAACAGCCTGATTGAGGAAAATTATATCTTAAAAAATAGAGTAACTCAAATGGCAAAAGAGGCTCAAAAGGGCAATGAGGAGAAGAATGCCTTAAAAAGCTGAATTTGTCAGATGGAAAAAGAATCTCAAACGCTCACTGAGGAGATTCATTTCTTTAGAATTAGACTGGAGCAAATGGAAGCTAGTGACTTTATGAGAAATCAAGATGCTGTTAAACAGATCCAAGCAATTGAAAGAATGGGAGGCAATGTGAAATATCTCATGCAGAAAACCACTGACCTGGAAAATAGATGCAGGAGAGAAAATTTAAAAATTATTGTACTACCTGAAAGCCAAGATCAAAGAAAGAACCTAGAAATCATCCTTCAAGAAATTCTCAAGGAAAATTGCCCAGATGTTCTAGACCCAGAGGGCAAAATAGAGGTTGAAAGAATCCACCAATCACCTCCTGAAAAACATCCCAAAAATAAAACTCCCAGGAATATTATAGCCAGGTTCTAGAATTCCCAGATCAAGGAGAAAATGCTCCAAGCAGCCAGGAAGAAACAATTTCTATATTGTGGAAACGCAATCAGAATAGCACGGGACCTGGCAGCTTCTACACTGAGGGATTGAAGGGCATGGAATATGATATTCCCCAGGGCAAAAGAACTGGTATTAAAAGTAAGAATTACCTACCCAGCAAAACTGAGTATTTTGTTTCAGGGGAAAATATGGTCATTCAGTGGAATAGAGGACTTTCAAGCATTCTTGAGGGAAAAACCAGAATTGATTAGAAAATTTGACATCCAGACACAAGAAGGAAGAGATGCCTGAGAAGGTAATCAGGGAAAAGAAATCAAAAGGTACTTATCAAAGTTGGAATATTTACATTCCTATATGGAAAAGCAATAACTGTGACTGATGATATCTTTCTCACTATGAAAAATGGAAGAAGGGTGTGTGGTCATATGAATACATATGTGAATGTGTGTGTATATGCTTACACTTATATATGGATAGAGGGCATAGGTTGAATTTGTTGGGAAGGGAGGATACTCAAGGGATGAAATTATGAGGTGAGAGAGGAAAGTGGCAAGAGGAGATGGGGAGAGACAGGGTAGGGTAAACTATCTCATGTAGAAGAAGCAAGGGGAAGGGGTTGCAAGGGAGGGGGAGAATAGGAAGGCAAAAAAGGCAAAACCACATACTCATTTAATTTGGTTCAGGGAGAGAATGACATACATACTAAATGCGATATCTCAACATGCAGCAGAATAGGGGGAAGGGGGATAGGAGGAGGGATGATGGATGGGAGAGCATCCTTGGGGGGAGGGGAGGTTGGAAGTACCCACTATAGAAGAGGGACAGGATCATGTGGGGAATGGACCAGGTGGGGGGTGGGATGAGTGGGAGGGAATTATAAGCAGCCTTGTACAATATATCTACTATGATAATGTTTTGCATAGCTAGACATGTACAACATATACTGAATTACTTATCTCCCCAGAGGGAATGGATGACAAGGGAGGAAGGAAATGGATCTGAAATTCGAGGTCTTAACATTAAATGTTTCAAATATATATAAATTCTATTATTAATACTCTATGGCTTATCATTGGAAGATAAGATGTGGAGGCATTGGGACACTAAGATTCACCTTCCTCTAATGGAAAAGAAGGGGGTATGGGAGAAGGTATGCGTGAAAGCAGATTGGAGGAAGCGATATCTTGTAGGGCTGCTATTCTGGGAGGTTGGGTAGGGGAATAACGGGGGGAAAATGATTGTAACTCAAAATCTGGCAGAAATGAATGATGTAAAACAGAAGTTAATAAAGCATTTGTTTAAAAAAAAAAAGGTATTTTCTCAGTCAGGCTGTTGACTCTCATTTCATACTTTTCCTGAATCCTTCTCATTTCTCTTCCCAGTTTTTCTTCTGTTTCTCTTAGTTCACTTTAAAAATCCTTCTTACTGTCCTCTTTGGCCTGTTACCTGCTCTTATTTTGTTTTGGGGCTTTTGGTGCAGGATTCCTGACCTCACAGTCCTCCTCATGTTCAATGCTTTGATCCTCTTTGCCCCCAAAATAGGAGTCTAATGTGGACTTTTTCTCTTTATTTTGTTTCCTTTGCTCCCAAATATTGGTCCCAAAGTCCATAGAGCACTAACCTCTCATTTTCTGTTGGAAATTCTGGAAAAGCCACAGCTGCTGGTGTTCTTGGGTCCCTCTAGTCGGCTGCTCCCCCGGCCACCCTGCAGTAAAACCTCTGACTCATTTGGTCCTGGGCTTGCCTCCCAGAGCACTGAACTTCGGCTCCCAGAGCTTTGAGCTGGCCACTCCCTGCTGGGCTGTCCTCAGTGGGAGGTTAGCTTCCCTATGCCGTTCTGTTGGTACTGGAGGTCCAGAGGTTGTTCAGAGACAACCTTTTACATAATTTTGAAGTGGTGTGTGCTGGAATGCTATGGAAGTGCTGTTTCTACTCTGCCATCTTGCTATTCTAATTTTTCAATTTGTATGTTTTGTTTGACTGACTCAATGCATCATAGAGTCCTTAGCTTTGATTTGACTGATTCTAATTTTTAGTGAATTATTTTCCTTGGTTCCTTTCTGAAGCTCCTTTTGTTAGGGAGGTATCTTCTCCATTTATATTTTGAACCTCCTGTCCCAGTTCAGCAATTTTACTTTTATAATATTTATTTTCATTGGTGAATTTTTTCCCAGTTTGGTCACTGCAGCTTTAAATGTATCTCCTATTTTCTAATTTGGCTTTTTTAAAACTTTCTTGAGGAGGGGGGCAAGTCATGATGGTGGAATAGATACAGGACTTCTGCAAGCCTCCCGCTCCCACTTCCTCCAATTCATGTAAAAATGACTCTAAACAAACTTTGGATCTACAGAACCCAAAAAATGACACAGAGAAACTGTCTGCTGAAAGACATCCCAGCAGGCCAGCAGGAAGGGGCCAGCACAGCTTCCTGGGAGCCGAGCTCAGTCCCGCATGAGCCCAAAGTTTTTGCCTCAAGGTGGCCACAGCCAGCCACTAGTGAGAGTGACTTCAGATCAGTAGCAGCTGTGGCAGTTTTCAGAATTACCAACCCATAGATCCTAAGGACAAAGTGAGAGGTCTGTGCAGTGTGGACTTTGGGACCTGGGAGTTTGGGAGTGTGGGCTGGCTTTTGCTCCCAGGAGAGAGGTGGTTTAGGCGTTGTAGCCATCCAGCCACTGCCATGTGGGTGCTTCAGAGCTCTGGGGCTCCATATTGTAGGGGGACTAAGCATCCAGTCTGAGTGGTAATCACTCTTACTTTAACCTCATTGAATCCGGATCACTGTCTGGGCTGGACATCATGGGGTTCATGACAAGTGTGCCAGAGCATATGGAGGCTTAGAGAGGGCAGCCAAGTAGCTCCAGCAGCTGAGAAAATCCCAGCCATTAGGATAAAGCTCCCCACTCTGGTAGGAGAGTTCTACTGTGGCACAAAGCTCAAAATTCAAGTAATTGAGTGGCAACATGAACAAGCAAGGGAAGCAAGGCAAGCACAGCAGTCCGAATTTAGATTCCTTTTTTGGGGACCAAAGGGATCAAAGAATGGAACAGGAGGAAGACAGTAAATTCAGAACTCATGCACAGAAAGCTTCCAAGAAAAAAATATTAGCTGTTTACAGGCCACAAAGGAGCTTAAGAATATTTTTGAAAAACAAATAGATGTAGTGGAGGAAAAATTTGCGAGAGAAAAGAGAATGATACAAGAAAATTATGAAATAAGATTCAACAACCTGACTGAAGAAAACAACACCTTAAAACATAGACTAATTGAAATAGTGAAAGAGGCTCAAAAAGCGAATGAGGAGAAGAATGCCTTAAAAAGCCAAATCTGCCAGATGGAAAATGAATTTGAAAAGCTCACTAAACAGAATTATTCCTTCAGAATTAGATTAGAGCAAATGGAAGCTAGTGACTTTATGAGAAATCAAGATATTATTAAACATATACAAATGAAAGAAAAAAATAGAAGGCGATGTGAAATATCTCATTGGAAAAACCACTCACCTGGAAAATAGATCCAAGAGAGAAAATTTAAAAATTATTGGACTACCTGAAAGCCATGATCAAAAAAAGAATCTAGAAATCATTCTTCAAGAAATTCTCCAGGAAAATTTCCCTGATGTTTTAGAACCAGAGGGCAAAATAGAGGTTGAAAGAATCCACCAATCACCTCCTGAAAAACATCCCAAAAAGAAAACTCCAAGGAAAATTACAACCAGGTTCTAGAGTTCCCAGATTAAGGAGAAAATATTACAAGTAGCCAAGAAGAAATAATTTGAGTACTGTGCAAAGACAATCAGGGTAACACAGGATCTGACAGCTTCTACAGTAGGGGATTGAAAGGGCTTGGAATATGATATTCTGGAGGTCAAATGAGCTGGGATTCAAATCAAAAATCATCTAGCCAGTAAAACTGAGTATCATATTTTGGGGAAAATATGGTCATTCAATGGAATAAAGGACTTTCAAGCGTTCTTGATGAAAAAAAACATAGTTGAATAGAAAATTTGACATTCAGATACAAGAAGCAGGTGAAGCATGAGAAGGTAAACAGGGAAAAGAAATCATAAGGAACTTATCAAAGTTGAACTACTTCCATTCCTACATGGAAAAAAGATTGTTGTAACTTATGAAACTTTTCTCAGTTTGAGAAATAGTTTCTGAGAATAGTTGAAGGGAATTAAAATGTGTATACACACATATGTCTATATAGGAGGTTATATGGGCATATAAGTACATATATGAATGTGTGTATATATGTGTACAGGTATACATAAACAGGGGACACAGGACCAATTGAATAGGAAGGGATGATACTTAAAAGGTGAAATTAAGAGAAGAGAGAGGAATATAACAAGAGGAGATGGGGAGAGATAGAACGCTGTAAATTATCTCATATAGAAGTGGCAAGACAAAACTGTTACAATGGATGGGAAGAACAGGACGATAAAGTGGAATGAGTCAACCTTATTTTCATTGAATTCTGCTTAGGGAGGGAATGACATAGGCAGTAAATAAGGTATCTCACCCTATAGCAGAGTAGGGGGAAAGGGATTAGAGGGCCAGTGATGGAAGGGACCCCAGACTGGGCGAGGGGGAAGTTGGATGCACCCACTTTTAAAAGGGGGCAAGATCAAAGTAGAGAATAGAACTAGTTGGGGTTTGGAATAGGATGGAGGGAAATATAGTCAGTCTTTCACAATATACCCACTATAGAAATATTTTGCAAAGCTACACATGTACAATGTATATTGAATTGATTATTTTCCCAGTAAGGGTGGGTGATGAGGGAGGTAGGGAAAGTATATGGAATTCAAAGGTTTAAAGTCAAATGTTTAAAATATATGTATATTATTATTTTACGTGTAACTGGGAAATAAGATATACAGGCACCTGGGCATAGAGAACCACCTTGCCCTACTGGAAAGTTGGAGGGGGAATGGAGTAAGATATGGTAGAGAGCAGATTGGGGGAGGGGATATTCAGTGGGAGCACTGTTTTGGCCTGGTGGACAGGGGGAATGGGGACAAAATTTATAATTCAAAATCTTGTGCAAATGAATGATGTAAACTAAAAAATAATTTAAAAAATATATTAAATGTGAAAAAAAAAATTCTTGAGTTCCTCCAAGAATGCTTTTTGGGCTTGAGACCAGTTCATATTTTCTTCTGTGGTCTCAGGTGTGAGTATAGAGTCCATGTTGTCCTCTGATTTTGGTTGTTCTTGCTCACTATAATAAGATTGTATTGATTTCCTTGTTTTTCTCTTCTCAGCCTCCTACTCTCCCATTGTGATTTCCTATTTCCTGATTTCTCAGGTTGAGAGCTAAGGGCCTGGTTGTTGACTTCATGTGCTGTAGCCTCTGGGTGTCTAGACTTAGGCCAAGTCCAGGACTCTCAGTGTTTCCCCTCAGTTTCCCTGAGGTTCACAGAGTACTCTGTGGTAGAAGGGTTATCTGGCCACTTCAGATTTCTGCCCCTATGTCCCTGGGCTACAGCTCCAGCAGGCTCAGCAGCTGGTGGCCAGCAGAGCTGGGATCTGCAGATTCCCCTGGTGGTGCTAAGGTCCACCTCGTCTTGTGTTGCACTAGCTTGCTCTACCACCCTGGACTGTGTGAACTACTGCTGGTCATCTGAGGTGGGGCTTTTTTGGGACCTCTATAGCTCTTCATTTCAAGCTCCTTACTGCCTCAGTTACACACTTTCTCAGTTACTCCTAAGCCTGATGCTATTTCCAGTATTGTGGAATTTTATTCTGGATGGGACATTTATCTCTGAGTTTTCTAAGTCAGGGAGGGGGAATTGGAGAAGTTAAGGTTTACTTTGACCTCTTGGCTTCTGGAAATTCAGGTAGGTGATGTTTAAAACATTCAGGCTGTGGGTCCGTAGCCACAGGAGAAGCTGCTATTGCTGTTGTGGACCCTGTGTTTTCTCTTACCCAGGTCCAATAGATCCTCAGTCCTGTGGCTGCAAATCATATTTGGGGTGTGTGAGTCTGCTGGCTGGGGCTATTTCTCATTCTTCTGTAGTCTGCTCTCAGGTCCGTGCTGCTGCAGCCCCCACATGCTCCATGCTCCCCCTGCCCAGAACATTCTTGGGCTGGGAATTTGCCATGCTCTTATTTGATTTTTAAAGTCCTTCTTAAGGTCCTCTATGGCCTGCAACCTGCTCATGTTTTCCCCTGGGGCTTTTGGAGCAGGACTTTTGACCTCACAGAACTTTTCCCACTCTATGCCCCCAAAATAGGAGTCTAGGGTTGCATTTTTCTGTTTCCTTTGCCTTGGCATGTTGCCACTTAATTACTTGACTTTGGGGCTTGTTGCCACACTATGGCTCTGTTGCCAGTCGGGAATTTTTGTCCCGAATGTATGGGGGGCAACTTCTATTTCTGGAAGCTGGAAACCCACCCACAACCTCCACCCCAGATCACAATCCAGATCCAGGGAGGTTAAAGCAAAAGCGATTACCCCCCCAAGACTGATCGCTGGATCCCCCTACAGTTCACAGGCCAGGAGCTGGAGCTGCCTCTGAAAACTACAAAATGGCGTGTTTCCTCAGTGGCTTCTAGCCCCCAGGGGAGGAAGCCAACGCATTCCCCAAATACTGGTCCCAAAGTCCATAGGGCACTATCCTCTCACTTTGTCCTACGCATGTCTATGTTTATAATTCTGGAATCACCACAGCTGCTTGATGTTCTGGTGTCCCTCCAGCTGGCTGCTGGCCCGGCCACCCTGGGGCTAAAACGGCGACTCGGGTGGACCTGTGCTCGGCTCCCCATGCACTGCGTGCTGCACTGTGCTACCAGCTCCCAGATCACTGCGATGGTCCTTCCTGCAGGGCTGCTGGGCTGTCCTCAGCGGGAGGTTAGCTTCTCTGTGTCATTCTGTGGGTGCTGGGACTCCAGAAGTTGTTCTGAGTCCCCTTTTACATAGTTTGGACGAAATCTGGGGGCAGAGTGGCTTGGATGAGCTGTTTCTACTCCGCCATCTTGGCTCCACCTCTCTTTCTTTCTTTCTTTCTTTCTTTCTTTCTTTCTTTCTTTCTTTCTTTCTTTCTTTCTTCCTTCCTTCCTTCCTTCTTTCCCTGACTTTCCTACCTTTTCTTTTCATTTGTTAAAACACAAAGACTTTTTTCTTCTTTTTTTAGTTTGAAATTCTTTCCCTACCCTTACCTCTTCCTCACCCAATAAGAAGCAAGAAATATAAAACCTGTGACAATTATATATAGTCATATAAAGCAAATATTTTGCAGCCTCTTCCAAAAATTTTTTTTTAAAGCAAGAGAAAAAATTTGCTTTAATCTGCACTCTAAGAACAATTTTCTGTCTCTGAAGGTTTATAGCATCACACAAATATTACATAACAAAATTAAGATTTGACTCTTAAATCTTCTGACTCCAAATTTTCCCTCCTCCCATTAAATCACTTAGCCTTCATCTCTTCATAAAACTCTATGTCTGAACAGATGATCTCTATGAGTTACCAAGACTGAGAGAACTCAGTACTTGGTGGCTGTCTTATCAACAATGAACTTCTCTGAAGCATCCTAGTGCAGGGTGAACCTTTAATAAGAAGTCCCTTCAGTTCAAATTTCATCTGTGTCACTTTGTGATTATGTGCAAATTAATTAATTTCCAATGTTTTTTTTTTCAAAAGAGTAAAATGGAGATGACAATGTTTGTACAAGCTTATCAGGAACAATGTGATTATAAGAGTTTAAGTACCATGGAAATGTGAGTTATTATTAGGAAAAAGTAGTCTTCTAAACATAGACATTCAGTCCATAAGTGGGTCCGTGCATCAAGGTTTTGCATCTTGGCAACACTGCTGTACAAAACTGTACCTCTTACAAAAGACTTATTTAGTCAACGATATTAAAGTCTGTATTAAACTAAATTTGGAATCTATTAGCATAGGTTCAAATCCCATATCTGACCCTTACTATTTGTAGGATTTGCGACAAGTCATCTGACCACTTTTGCCTCAGTTTCCTCATGTGTAAGCTAGGGGGTTTAACCAAAAGACTTGCAAAGTCCCTTCCAATTCCATTTCAATGATGCTACAAATCTATGAATTTAATTCATGTTTCTTTTTGGTTTGCCTATCAACATAACCACATTTCTAAATGAAATGGTTTCATTTTTTTAATGGACTAAGAACACAATCTTTAATGCAGTAGCTAATCTTTTTCTTAAGATATTGTATTCTGGATATGCCCAAATTTCCCCCATCTCCAACCCTTTTCTAAGGGTATTAAGATTATTGGTGAGTTTTAGCATGTCCAGAAGATCCCAAGGCAGTGAGGTAACTAGGAAGCGTTTCATCATTATTAGTGTGGAAAGGAAGAGTAGGGATGGGGGTAGTTATAGGTATTCCCAAATATTTGAAAGGTTGTCCTATTGAAACATTATTTAAATTTCTTTTGATGGGATGCTGAGGATAAATCTAGGAGCCTGTAGATAGGCAGATTTGGGCTTAACATAATGTAACATTTTCTGTTGGTTAGGTATGTCAGAAAATAGAATGAAAGTGGTCAACAGAAAACTGTCTTCAGTATTAGGAAGAACTGTATTCAAGAATTGCTATGTGACATTGGCCAATCACTTATTCTTCCACTATCCAAAGCAACTATCTAAAAACTATAAATTACAGAGCTGGGCTTTCTTAATGTGAAATTTCCCCATGCCAATAATAAATAGGTAAGTAATTTAATGTGCCGTTTGGAAAATGGGTTCTATTTTCACATCAGGCAAGTCTTATGAGTTGTATGAACTTGATCAATTAATTCAACCAATCTGTGCCATATAACACAGAAGGAATTAGATGCAATGGTCTTTGAAGTTTCTTATAGCTGTAAACGAAGGATGCTATGAAACTCTGAGGTCTTTCCCAACTGAGATTCCCAGTCCCTTTGATATTTTACTCTGTGTATCCATTCCAGATATCCCACCCATGGTTAATACCAAGCACAGTGCCTTTCATGTAATAGGTGGAAAATAAACATCTGATAAATAAATGAATGGATATCCTGCTGTCAACTCAATCTTAATATGTCAAAATCTGGCTCATTCTCCATTCCTCCTCCATAATTTCTCCTGAAAAAAGAATAACATATTCCTAGTACTGTTTCCTAGTTGTTTTCTGCCCACTGTTTAAGACTGCCAAGTTTGAAACCTAAGAGTCATATATGATTCATCTCTCTGTTCCATCCTTTATATTTTATAATTCACTGTTATGTGAATTCTTTCCTTTAAATATTTCTTGCCTCTGTCCATTTCCTCCCATTCTCATGACAACCACCATTCCTCTTCAAGAACCTCAGCACTGGAGACCAAATTGATCTTCCTTCATGTCACAAGTATGATTAGAATTTTTCTTTGGCCCCTCAAATGTCTAAAGAACAAAATCGAACTATCTCCTCAGCTTGGTGTATGGGGCCTCATAATTGCTCACTAAAAAATAAAAAAAATCTCCCTAAAGTACCTTTCTGTACCTTTCTAAATAATTGAATTGAATATTATAATCAAGTCATAATCCAAATTATTTATGACTACTATATGCAAGACACTTTATAGGTGTTGGAGACACAAAAGGGAGCATAATAGACTCAGATGTCAGATTATATTCTCCTGGGGTGGTGATGTTGTTGGTGGTTATATAATATGTACACAATCATGTAATTATATAAAGTAATTTCAAGAGAAAAAGAGTTCTGATACCTGTAGTGGAAGGGGTCTGTCAAGAAAGATTCCATGCAGGAGATGATCACTGTGCTATGCATAGATGAAAGCAAAGGAGTCTAAAACATGGGAATGAGGAGGTACTATGTTCCTGACAAGGGTGGGCATCATTTGATCAAAGACATAGAGGAAAGAGATAGAATGCTATGTCCAAGGAAAGGCAAAAAAATAGTTTTGAATGAAGAGTAAAATGGAGTCATATGAAGAAATATATGGAATATGGAATAAGACTGGGCAGGTAGGTGAGAGCTGGATTGTGGAGGGCCTTAAATTTCAAGCTGAACTTTAGATATTATGCCAGATTACTATGAGGATAATACTTTCAAAACTATCATTTTCACCTAAAAGTTATAAGGATATATTGAAAATATTTAATAGACACACTTATTAAAGTGATCCCTGCCCATAAGGATGTTACATTTTTCTGTCAGATAAAACATATAAACAACAGGCAAGTTGTAATATGTGCTTCTAGGATATTGATAGCCTGGAAAGTTTCTTAGATTACTGTAAACTGACTATCAAAATTGGTGTCCATTGATTTGGCAAAGGCAAGATGCTGTTAAAAATATTTCAAAGTCAGGGCGGCTAGGTGGCGCAGTGAGTAGAGTGTTGCCCCTGGAGTCAGAAGGAACTGAGTTCGGTTTCGGCCTCAGACACTTAACGCACACACAAACAAAAGCCTAGCTGTGTGACCTTGGGCAAGTTACTAAAGCCCAATTGCCCTCCAAAAAGAAAAAAAAAAAATATATATATATATATATATATATTTCAAAGTGTGAAATGTGGTATGGTCCATTAGCATTCTTGCAAAAAATTATATCCCAAAGAAGCTTGAATGTTACCCTCTTACTATGTAGAAATAATTTTTAAATCATCATTTTTTTCTAGGAACTGTAGAGAAACATTGAAAACTTTTGTGTAAAGGATGTCATGGTTAGATGTAAGTAGTAGAAATATCAATTAAAACAGCTTTGAAGTTTTATCACACATTCAGAAAATTGAAAAGGCGACAATGACTTTAAAACAACCAATGTTGGAGGAAATATAAATTTGGTCCAGCCATTCACAGAAACAATTTAGAATTATTTAAGAAGTCAATAAACTTTTCATGCTCTGATTGAAAGATTCCATTACAGGAATGCCAAGGAATCTCTGACACAGATGACGGTACTCTAGGCCCAATGCCAGGCAGGGTTGTGGTGTGGCAGTATGACAACATTGCAGCATTGATCCTATACTTAGCACAGTACCTGAAACACCAGGAAGATAGTAAATGCTTATTTGTTAATTTATTGAACTATCCTATGTAGGATATAACATTAATAGTAGTATTTTATAAAATTAATTTTTATGTTTATTTTACTTTATGTTATTCATTTCCACAAGGTTTTGGGTTAAAATTTTTCTCCCCATCTTTCCCCTACCCACCAACCCTAAACAGTGATTCCACTGTATACTCCCTTCCCCAATCTGCTTTCTCCTTTATCCTCCCCCATGCCTCCTCCAACTTTCCAATAGGGCAAGATGGATCTCTAAACACCAGTGCCTGTATATATTTTTTCCCAGGTGCATGAAAAATAAATAGTAACAATATTTTTTAAACATTTGATTTAAAAATTTTCAATTCCACATTCTTTCCCTTCCTCCATCATCACCCACTCTTACTGGTATGGTAGGCAATTCAATATAGGTTGTACATGTGTACAAAACATTTTCATAGTGGATATATTGTGAAAGACTGACTATATTTCCCTCCATCCTATCCTGCCCCCAACTTGTTCTATTCTCTACTTTGAAATTCTCCCTTTTCAAAAGTGTGTGCTTCACGGGTGGAGTCAAGATGGCAGAGTAGAAACTGGACTTCTGCACAGCTTTGACTTGCACCTCCTTCAATTCATGTAAAAAATGACTCTAGACAAACCTTTGAGCCACAGAACCCACAAAATGACAGAGAGAAGCTAACCTCCTGCTGAAGAAAGCCCAGCAGGCTGGCAGGAAGGGGGCAGTGCAGCACTCTGGGAGCTAAGCCCAGCCCTGTGAGAGCCAGAGCTTTTAGTCTCAGGGTGGCATGACCAACAGCTGCCTGGAGGGTCTTCAGATCACCAGCAGATATGGCAGTTTCCGGAATTATCAAGCCATAGATGCCAAAGACAAAGTCAGAGATCAGTGTAGACTTTCTGGGATCAGGGAGTTTGGGAGAGCAACCCAGCCTTTGTCCCCAGGGCCAGAAGCAGCTGAGGTTCCCTAGCCCAGCTGCTTCAGAGCTCCTGGCCTTCAGATTGTAGGGGGACCAAACATCATGTCTGAGGGTTAAATACTTTCTTTAACCTTCTAGGATCTGGATTGCTGTCTAGGGTAGAGGTCTTGGGGTGTGTGATCAGTTTGCCAGAAAGCATGTTGAGGCTTCAGAGAGGGCACCTAATTCATAACTCCAGCAGCTGCAAAAACCCCAGTGCCTAGGATGAAGCTCCACTTTCCGATAGCAGAGCTCTACTGTGGCAAAGGGATCAAAAGTCAAGGAATTGAGTGGCAACATGAGCAAGCAAAGGAAACAAAGTAAACAGAACAATCCAACAATAGACTCCTATTTTGGGGTCAAAAAGGATAAAAGCATGGAACAGGAGAAAGACAGCCAAGTCGGAAGTCCTGCAGCAAAAGCTTCCAAGAAAAATATGAGTTGGTTACAGGAAATAGAGGAGCTCAAAAATTATTTTGAAAACCAAATAAGGGAAGTGCAGGAAACATTGGGAAGAGAAATGAGAATGATGCAAGGAAATTATGAAATGAGAGTCAACAACATGAATGAAGAAAATAACACATTAAAAAATAGACTAGGGGTGGGTAGGTGGCACAGTGAGTAGAGCATCAGCCCTGGAGTCAGAAGGACCTGAGTTCGGATCCGGCCTCAGACACTTAACCCACACAAACCAAAACCTAGCCGTGTGACCTTGGGCAAGTTACTTAACCCCAATTGCCCTAAAAATGGGGGCGGCTAGGTGGCACAGTGAGTAAGAGCGCCAGCCTCCTTGGGGAATTGATAAACAAACTGTGGTATATGAATGTAATGGAATATTATTGTGCTATAAGAAACGAGGAGGAGATGGATTTCATATTTACCTGGAGAGGCTTATACAAACTGATGCTGAGCTAGAGGAGTAGAACCAGAAGAAATTTGTATACAATCACAGACACATCATATGTGTGATGACCACCTATGACAGACTGGACTCTTTTCAGTAATGCAGTGATATAAGTCAATCCCGAATGACTCATGAAGGAGAGAAATGTGACATCCAGAGGTATAACTAGAAAGAACTGAACCTGAATCCTGATGGAAGCAAACTAATTGATCTTTTTCTTTTCATTGTTTGGTTTTATTTCTTCTTTATCATTTTTTATCCCACCTAGTATAATATGCCTTTGTAATTGGTCTAATGTCTCATATGAATGTATTTGCAGATCCTATACGAGACTATATGCTGTTGTGGGTGGTGGGGCGAGGGAGGTAAAGGAAATTTGAAATTCAAGGAACTATGGAATTGAATCTTGTTAACTAAAACTAAACTATTACATTAAAAAAAAACAGACTAAATCTGTGGGGCAGAGTCAAGATGCCTGAGTAGAAACAGCACTTCTACAGAGGTCATGCCCACACCACTTCAAAATCACGTGAAAGGGGTCTCTGAACGACCTCTGGAGCTGCAGAACCCACAAAATGACACAGAGAAGTTAACCTCCCACTGAGGACAGCCTGGCAGCCTGGCAGGCAGAGGCAAGATCAGCCCTCTGGGACCCAAGCCCAGGCCTGCATAAGTCTGAGGTTTTAACGCCAGGGTGGCCAGACGAGCAGCCAGCTGGAGGGACCCAAGAACACCAGCAGCTGTAGCATTTGCAGAATTATAAACACATAAAAGCCTAAGGCTAAGTTAGAGGCCAGTGCCCTATGGACTTTGGGACTGGTTGGGATAATTTGTCATCTTCTTCCCCAGGGGCTGTGAAGGCCCTGAGGAGCTGGCACAGCTTGTGGAACATTGCCATGTTGCAGCTACAGCTCCTGGCTTACAAACTGTAGGGGGAGCCAGGCATCATTCTGTGTGGTAATTGCTCTTCCTTTACACTTCATGGATCTGGATTTTGGTCAGGAGTGGAGGTCTTGGGGTATGGGACCAGCTTACCAAAGTGTATTGGGGCTTCAGAGAGGGTACTCAGTGAATACCTCCAGCAGTTGAGAAAACCCCAGTGTTTGGGACAGAAGCTACCCTGGCTGGTGGCAACAAGCCCCAAAGTCAAGCAATTGAGTGGCAACATGCCTAGGCAAAAGAAACAAAATAAACAGAAAAAAGTCAACATTAAGCTCCTTTTTTGGGGGCAACAAATATCCAAGTGTGGAACAGGAGAAGGACCGTGAGGACAGAAATCATGCACCGAAAGCCACAAATGAAAATACGAGCTTGTTACAGGCCATAGGGGACATTAAGAAGCAGATAAAAGAATTGGGGGAAAAATTGGGAAGACAAATGAGAAAGATGCAAGAAAAGTATGAAATGTGAGGCAACAGCCTGACTGAGGAAAATATAACCTTAAAAAATAGAAAAACTCAAATGGAAAAAGAGGCAAAAAGGGAATGAGGAGTGGAATGCCTTAAAATCCCGAAAAAGTTGGGGCAGAGCCAAGATAGCGGAGTAGAAACAGCTCATCCAAGCCACTCTGCCCCCAGATTCCCCCCAAACTATGTAAAAGGGGACTCTGAACAACTTCTGGAGCCCCAGCACTCACAGAACGAAACAGAGAAGCTAACCTCCCACTGAGGACAGCCCAGCAGCCCAGCAGGAAGGACCAGCCCAGCGCTCTGGGAGCCGGCAGCTCCCAGCTCGAAGAGTGTGGGGAGCCGAGCCCAGCTGAGCGGAGCCCAGGTCCCCGTGAGCTGAGGTTTTAGCCTCAGGGTGGCAAGTCCAGCGGCCAGCAGGAGAGACCCTAGAACACCAGCAGCTGTGGCGATTCCAGAACTATAAACATAGACATAACTAGGACAAAGTGAGAGGTTAGTGCCCTATGGATTTTGGGACCAGTATTTGGGGAATGCGTTGGGTTCCTCCCCACTGAAGAGACACGCCATTTTGTAGTTTTCAGAGGCAGCTCCAGCTCCTGGCCTGTGAACTGTAGGGAGATCCAGCGATCAGACTTGGGGGGTAATCGCCCTTGCGTTAACCTCCCTGGATCTGGATTGTGATCTATGGTGGAAGACGTGGGTGGGTTTACAGCTTGCCAGAAACGGAAGTTGGCCCCCACACGTTCGGGAAGAAAATTCCTCTATCTGTCCTTAAAGCCATAGTGTGGCAACAAGCCCAAAAGTCAAGTAATTAAGTGGCAAAAAGCCAAGGCAAAGGAAACAGAAAAATGCAACCCTAGACTCCTATTTTGGGTGCATAGAGTGGAAATGGGCTGTGAGGTCAGAAGTACTGCTCCAAAAGCCCCAAGGGAAAACATGAGCGGGTTGCAGGCCATAGAGGAGCTTAAGAAGGACTTTAAAAATCAAAGAATAGAAGTGGAGGAAAAATTCGAAAGAGAAATGAGAAGGATGCAGGAAAAGTATGAAATGAGGGTCAACAGCCTGATTGAGGAAAACAACACTTTAAAAAATTAGACTAACTCTAATGGCAAAGGAGGCCCAAAAGGGCAATGAGGAGAAGAATGCCTTAAAAAGTCGAATTTGCCAGATGGAAAAAGAATCTCAAAAGTTCACTGAGGGGATTCGTTCCTTCAGAGTTGAACTGGAGCAAATAAAAGCTAATGATTTTATGAGAAATCAAGATGCTGTTAAGCAGATCCAAACTAATGAAGAGTAAAAGGCAATGTGAAATATCTCATGGGAAAAACCACTGGCCTGGAAAGTAGATCCAGGAGAGACAATTCAAAAATTAATGGTCTACCCGAAAGCCATGTTCAAAGAAAGAACCTAGAAATCACCCTTCAAGAAAATCTCAAGGAAAACTGCCCTAAAGTTTTAGATCCAGAGGGCAAAATAGAGGTTGAAAGAATCCACTGATCACCTCCTGGAAAAGATCCCAAAAGAAAACTCCCAGGAATATTATAGCCAGGTTCCAGAACCCCCAGATCAAGGAGAAAATACTACAAGCAGCCACGAAGAAACAATTTCAATATGGTGGAAACACAATCAGAAGAGCCCAGGACTTGGCAGCTTCTACACTGAGGGATTGAAGGGCATGGAATATGATATTCCAGAGGGCAAAAGAGCTGGGAATGAACCCAAGGGTCACCTACCTAGCAAAACTGAGTATTTTGTTTCAGGGGAAAATATGGTCATTCTGTGGAATAGAGGACTTTCAAGCATTCTTGAGAAAAAAACCAGAATTGAATAGAAAATTTGACATCCAGACACAAGAAGGAAGAGATGCCTGAGAAGGTAATCAGAGAAAAGAAATCAAAAGGAACTTATCAAAGTTGAACTATTTACATTCCTATATTGAAAAATAATAACTGTAACTGATGATATCTTTCTCACTATGAAAATAATGGAAGAAAGTGTGTGTGTTGTTACTGTTGTATATGGATAGAGGGCATAGGTTGAATTTGTAGGAAGGTAGAATACTCAAGGGATGAAATTATGAGGTGAGAGAGGAAAGTGGCAAGAGGAGATGGGGAGAGACAGTGTAGGGTAAACTATCTCATGTAGAAGAAGCAAGGGGAAGGGGTTGCAAGGGAGGGGGAGAATAGGAAGGCAAAAAGGCAAAACCACATTCTCATTGAATTTGGTTCAGGGAGAGAATGACATTCATACCAAATGGGATATCTCAACCTACAGCATAATAGCTGGAAGGGGGATGAGAGGAAGCATGATGGATCGGAGGGCATCCTTGGGGGGAGGGGAGGTTGGAAGTACCCAATATAGAAGAGGGACAGGATTATGTAGGGAATGGACCAGGTGGGGGATGGGATGAGTGGGAGGGAATTATAAGCAGCCTTGTACACTATATCTACTATGATAATATTTTGTATAGCTAGACATGTACAACTTATACTGAATTACTTATCTCCCCAGAGGGAATGTGTGACAAGAGAGGAAGGAAATGCATCTGAAATTTATGGTCTTAACATTAAAACTTTCAAATGTATGTATAAATACTATTATTAATACTTTTTTGCTTATAATTGGGAGATAAGATGTGCAGTCATTGGGACACAAAGATTCACCTTCCTCTAATGGAAAAGTCGATGGGGGTATGGGAGAAGGTATGGGAGAGAGCAGATTGGAGGAATCGATATCTTTCAGGACTGCTGTTCTGGGAGGGTGGGTAGGGGAAAAACGGGGGGGAGGAATGATTGTAACTCAAAATCTGGCGGAAATGAATGATGTAAAACAGAAGTTAATAAAAATTAAAAAAAGAACCGAAAACGTTCACTGAGGAGAATTATTCCTTCAGAATTAGACTGCAGCAAATGGAAGCAAGTGGCTTTATGAGAAATCAAGATGCTATTAAGCATGGATTAAAAACCATGATCCTACAATATGCTATATGCAAGAAACACATTTGAAACAAAGGAATACCCACAGGATAAAGGTAAAAGGCTGGAGTCGAATGTATTATACCTCAGCTAAAGTAACAAAAGCAGGGGTAGGAATCCTCATATCAGATAAAGCAAAATGAAAAAGAGATCTAATTAAAAGAGATAAGGAAGGAAACTATATCCTGCTGAAGGACACCATCAAGAATGAAACAATATCATTACTTAACATATATGCACCAAGTGGTATAGCATCCAAATTCCTAGAGGAGAAGTTAAAGGAATTAGAGGAAGTAATAGATAGGAAAACTATACTAGTAGAAGACCTTTATCTCCCCCTTTCTGAACTTGATAATTCAAACCTCAAAATAAACTAGAAATAAGTTAAGGAGGTCAATGGAATTTTAGAAAGACTAGATATGACATATCTCTAGAGAAAACTAAAAGGGGACAAAAATTATATTACTTTCTTCTCAGTGGTGAATGGTACATACTAAAAAATAGACCATGTACTAGAGATTAAAAACCTCACAATTCAGTACCGAAAGGCAGAAATATTAAATGCATCATTCTCAGATCATGATGCAATAAAAATTATATGCAACAAAGGGCCATGGAATGATAGACTAAAAAGTAATTAGAAATTAAACAATTTAATCCTAAAGAATGAGTGGGTCAAACAAGAAATTATAGAAACAATCAGTAATTTCATTCAAGAGCATGATAATAATGAGACAACATACCAAAATCTGTGGGATGCATTAAAGGCAGTTCTTAGGGGGAGTTTTATAACACTGAGTGCATACATGAATAAATTAGAGAAAAGGGAGGTCAATGAACTGGAAATGCAATTGAAAAAGCTAGAAAAAGAACAAATTGAAAGTCCCCAATTGAGTACTAAATTAGAAATATTGAAAACCAAAGGAGAGATTAATAAAATTGAAATTAAGAAAGCTATTGAATTAATAAATAAAACTAAGAGCTGGTTTTATGAAAAAAACAATAAAATTGATAGACCCTTAGTCAATATGATAAAAACAGAAAGAAGAAAACCAAATTATGATTATCAAAATTGAATAGAGTGAATCTACCCCCAAAGAAGAGGAAATGAAAGCAATAATTAGGAATTTTTTCCCAATTGTATGCACATAAACATGACAATCTTATTGAAATTGATGAATGTTAACAAAAATACAATTTGCCAAGATTAACTGAAGAGGAAGGGAATTACCTAAATAACACCATCTCAGAAAAAGAAATCAAACAAGCCATCAATGAACACCCTAGGAAAAAAATCTCCAGGGCCAGATGGGTTTACTAGTGAATTCTATAAAACATTTAAAGAACAATTGATTCCAATTCTCTACAAAATATTTGGGAAAATTAGTGAAGACGGAGTCCTACAAAATTCTTTTAATGACACAAATATGGTACTGATTCCTAAATCAGCAAGAGATAAAAGAGTGAAAGAAAATTATAGACCAATTTCCCTCATGAATCTCGATGCAAAAATTTTAAAGAAAATATTAGCTAGAAGACTACAACAATTTATCACAAGAATAGTACACTTTGATCAGGTAGGATTTATTCCTTGAATGCAAGGATGGCTTAATATTAGGAAAATCATCAGTATACCTGATCATATCAACAATAAAACTAGTACAAACCACATGATTATCTCAATAGATACATAAAAGGCTTTTGACAAAGTACAACATCCATTCCTATTAAAAACCCTGGAAAGTATAGGAATAAATGGAGCCTTCCTTAAAATAGTTGTTAACATTGATTTAAAATCTTCAGCAAGTATTATGTGCAATGGGATAAACTAGAAGCATTTCCAATAAGATCAGGAGTGAAACAAGGGTGTCCAATATCACTCCTCTTATTCAATCTGGTACTAGAAATGTTAGCAGTAGCAATTAGAGAAGAGAAAGAAATCAAAGGAATAAAATTAGGAAAAGAAGAGACCAAGCTATCACTTTTTGCAGATGATACGATGATATACTTAGAGAATCCTAGAGAATCAAGTAAAAAAGTACTTGAGATGATAAATAAATTTGGCAAAGTTACAGGATATAAAATAAATCCACATAAATCCTCATCATCCCTATATATCTCTAATGAAATTCAACAGCAAGAGATAGAAAGAGAAATCCCATTTAAAGTCACTGTAGACATTAGAAAATTTTGGGGAATCTACCTGCCAAAACAAACCCAGGACCTATATGATCACAACTACAAAACACTTCTCACTCAAATAATGTCAGATCTAACTAATTGGGAAAATATCAATTGCTCGTGGATAGGTCGAGCTAATATAATAAAAAAGACAATTTTACCCAAAATAAATTTTATATTTAGTGCCATACAAATCAATTTACCAAAAAACTATTTTATAGCATTAGACAAGATACTAACAAAATTTATTTGGAAGAACAAACAGTCTAGAATATCAAGGGAATTAATGAAAAGAAATGCTAGGGAAGGTGGACTAGCTATACCAGATTGGAATCTGTACTATACAGCAGCAATTATCAAAACTACTTGGTACTGGCTGAGGAATAGAGTAGTGGATCAATGGAATAGATTGGGTGCACTTGATACAGCACTTAATGAGTATAGTAATTTATTGTTTGATAAACCCAAAGACAACAGTTTTTGGTATAAGAATGCACTATTTGACAAAAATTGCTAGAAAAACTGGAATACAGTAAGGCAAAAATTGGGCATAGATCATTATCTAACAGCATACACTAAAATCAAGTCTAAAGGGATACATGATCTAGGTATAAAGTATGATACTGTAAGCAATCTGGGAAAGCAAGGAATAGTTTACCTGTCAGATTTGTGGAGAGGGGAAGACTTTAGGACCAAATAAAAATTAGAGAGCATTATAAAATGCAAAATGGATAATTTTGATTACATTAAATTGAAAATCTTCTGTACAAACAAAGCCAATGTAACCAAGATCAAGAGGGAGGTGGGAAATTTGGAAACAATTTTACAACCTATGTCTCTGATAAAGGACTCATTTCTAAAATATACAGAGAATTGAGTCAAATCTATAAGAATACAAGTAATTCCGCGATTGATAGGTGGTCAAAGGATATGAACAGGCAGTTTTCAGAGAAAGAAATTAAATATATGTATAAGCATATGAAAAAATGCTCTAAATCACTATTGATTAGAGAAATGAAAATCAAAACAACTCTGAGGTACCCCATCTCTCCAGTCAGATTGGCTAAGATGACAAAACAGGAAAATGACAAATCCTGGAGAGGATGTGGGCAAATTGGAACACTAATGCATTGCTGGTGGAGTTGTGAACTTATCCAACCATTCTGGAGAGCAATCTTAAATTATGCCCAAAGGGTTATAAATAATTTTATACCCTTTGACACAGCAATACCACTTATACAAACTGATGCGGAGTGATAAGAGTAGAATCAGGAGAAACCTGTATACAATCACAGACACAACATATGTGTGATTGCTAACTATGACAGACTGGACTCTTCTCAGCAATGCAGTGATATAAGTCAATCCCAAAAGACTCATGAAGGAGAGACATGCCTACATCCAGAGGAATAACTAGAAAGAACTGAGCTTGAATCCTGATGGAAGAAAACTAATTGATCTTTTTCTTTTCATTGTTTGGTTTTATTTCTTCTTTACCATTTTTCATCCCATTTACAATACGCCCTTGTACCTTGACTCATGTCTAATGTGAAAGTATTTGCAGATACTATACTGAAGTATATGCTGTTGTGGGGGGTGGGCGGAGGGAGGGAACGGAAATTTGAAACTCAAGGAACTATGGAATTGAAACTTGTAAACTAAATATATATATATATATATATATATATATATATATATATATATATATATATATTTAATTTTTAAAAAGATGCTATTAAGCAGATCCAAAGAAATGAAAGAATAGAAGGCAATGTGAAATATTCTATGAGAAAAACCACTGACCTGGAACATAGATTTTGGAGAGATAATCTAAAAATTATTGGACTATCTGAAAACCATGATCAAAGAAAGAATCTAGAAATCATCCTTCAAGAAATTCTCAAGGAAGATTGCCCTGATGCTTTAGAACCAGAGGGCAAAATAGATGTTGAAAGAATCCACCAATCACCTCCTGAAAACGATCCCTCCCCCCAAAAAAATTCCTAGGAATATTTTAGCCAGGTTTCAGAATTGCCAGAACAAGGAAAGAATATTACAAGCAGCCAAGAAGAAACGATATCAATATATTGGAAAAACAATCAGGATAACACAGGATCTGGCACCTTCTAAACTGAGGGATCAAAGGGCATGGAATATGATATTCGAGAGGGCAAAGAAGCTGGGATTAAAACCAAGAATCACCTACCCAGGAAAACTGAGTATCATGTTTAAGGGGGAAAATATGGTCATTTAGTGGAACAGACGACTTTCAAGCATTCTTGAGGAGAAAACCAGAGTTAAATAAAAAAATTAACTGTCAGACACAAGAAGCAAGAGATGCTTGAGTATGTAAAACAGGGAAAAGAAATTATAAGGAACTTATCAAAGTTGAACTATTTACATTCCTATATGGAAAAATGATAACTGTAACTGATGAAACCTTTCTCAGAATACAAATAGCTGAAGAAGGTTATATGGGCACATGAATACATATGTTAATGTGTGCATATATGTTTACAGGTATGCATAGCGAGAAGGCAGAGGTCTAATTTAATGGGAAGTGATGATATTTAAGGGATGAAAATAAGAGGTGAGAGGGGAATAAATTGAGAGACATAGGGAGAGACAGAAAAGGGTAAACTATGTATTATAGAAGAGGCAAGGGAAAGTGGTTGCAGGGGAGGGAATGAAGAGGAAGGCAAAAAGGCAATAACATATTCTCATTGAATTTGGCTCAGGGAGAGAATGACATACATACTAAATAGGATATCTCACCCTACAGGAGAGTTGGGGGGAAGGGGATTAGAGGGGGAATGATAGAAGGGAGGGCAGGCTGGAGGAGAGGGAAGTTGTAAGCACCCACTTTTGAAAGGGAATGGGATCAAAGTGGGGAGTGGACAAGGTGGGAGTTGGGCAACGAGGGAGGGAAATGTAGTCAGTCTTTTACAATGTATCTACTATGGTAATGCTTTGCATAGCTATACCTGTACAGCATATACTGAGTTACTTGTGGTCCCAGTGGGAGTAGGTTTCAGGGAAGGATGGTAATGGGTCTGGAATTTGAAGTTTTAATATCAAATGTTTTAAAAATATATAAATACTATGATTAGTACTGTTTCACATATAATTGGGAGATAAGATGTTCTGGCATTGGGGCACAGGGATTCATTTTGCCCTACTGGAAAAGTCGAAGCAGGTATGGGAGAAGAGATCAAGACAGCAGATTAGATGAGGGGATATCCTGTGGAACTGCTATTCTGGGGTCGTGGGTAGGGAAAAAATGGGGAAAAATTGTAACTCAAATTCTGACAGAAATGAATGATGTAAGCCAGAAGTTAATAAAGCATTTGGAAAAAAAAATAGACTAAATCAGCTGGCAAACAAGGGTCAAAAAGGCAATGAAGAGAAGAATGCCTTAAAAAGCTGAACTTGTCAGATGGAAAAAGAATCTCAAAAGCTTAATGAACATAATCTTTCCTTCAGAATTAGATTGAAGCAAATGGAAGCTAGTGACTTTATGAGAAATCAAGATACTCTTAAATAGATCCAAACAAAAAAAAAAATAGAAGGCAATGTGAAATATCTCATTGGGAAAACACTCACATGGAAATTAGATCCAGGAGAGATAATTTAAAAATTATTGGACTACCTGAAAGTCATGATCAAAAAAAGAACCTAGAAATCATCCTCCAAGAAATTCTCAAGGAAAATTTCCCTGATGTTTTAGAACCAGAGGGTAAAACAGGTTGAAAGAATCCACCAATCACCTCCTGGAAAAGATCCCAAAAAGAAAACCCCTAAGGAATATCATAGCTGGGTTCCAGAATTCCCAGATCAAGGAGAACAATATTACAAGCAGCCAGGAATAAAAATTTTGAATATTGTGTAAACACAGTCAGGATAACACAGGATCTGGCAGCTTCTACATTGAGGGATAGAAGGGCTTGGGATATGATATTCCAGAGGGCAATTAGCTGGTATTAAAACCAAGAATTACCTACCCTGCAAAGCTGAGTACCATGTTTCAGGGGAAAATATGGTCATTCAATGAAAAACAGGACTTTTAAGCATTTTTGATGAAAAAAAGTGTTGAATAGGAAATTTGACATTCAGATACAAGAAGCTAGAGAAGCATGAGGAAGTAAACAAGGAAAAGAAATCATAAGGAAATTATCAAAGTTGAACTATTTATATTCCTACATAGAAAAACAATAATTGTAAGTTATGAAACTTTTCTCTGTATGAGAATATTTGAAGGAAATAGAACTGTGTGTACATATATATATACATATATGTATATACAATCTATATATGTATGTGTATATGTATATACATGTTTATGTGAGAATATTTGAAGGAAATAGAACTGTGTGTACATATATATGTATATGTATATATGTATGTATATACAATCTATATATTTATGTGTATATGTATATACATGTTTATGCATATATACATGCATGTATGCATACACATACATGCATATATACATACGTATATGTCTATATGGTATGGTATATGGCATATTAATATATATGTGTGTGTTTATACATGTGTAAAGGTATACATAGACAGAGAGCACTGGACCAATTGAATAGTAAGAGATGATACTTAAAAGGTGCAATTAAGAGATGAGGGAGAAATATAATGAGAGGAGATGGGGAGAGACAGAATGGCATATGTTATGTCATATAGAGGAGGCAGGGCAAAACTATTACTATGTAGGGGAAGAACAGGAAGGCAAAAGGGAATGAGTTAACCTTATTCTTATTGAATTTGGCTTAGGGAGAGAATGATGTACACACTAAATAACGTATCTCAGTCTATAGGAGAGATAGGGAAAGGGGATGAGAGGGAGGGTAATGGAAGGGAGGGCAGGCTGGAGGGGAAGGAATTTGGAAGCACACACTTTAGAAAAGGGAAAGGATCAAAGTAGAGAATAGAAGAAGTAGGGGATGGGTTAGGGAATTCCAGAAAAAGGCTATATTTCTTTTTTTTTCCTATTTTTTTTATTAAACAAATGCTTTATTAACTTCTGTTTTACATCATTCATTTCCGCCAGATTTTGAGTTACAATCATTTCCCCCCATCATTCCCCTACCCAGCCTCCCAGAATAGCAGTCCCACAAGATATCGCTTCCTCCAATCTGCTCTCTCCCATACCTTCTCCCATACCCCCATCGACTTTTCCATTAGAGGAAGATGAATCTTTGTGTCCCAATGCCTGCACATCTTATCTCCCAATTATAGGCAAAAAGAGTATTAATAATAGTATTTATATATATATTTGAAACATTTAATGTTACGACCTCGAATTTCAGATCCATTTCCTTCCTCCCTTGTCACCCATTCCTTCTTGGGAGATAAGTAATTCAGTATATGTTGTACATGTCTAGCTATGCAAAACATTATCATGATAGATATATTGTCTATGTTGATAATTCTGCAGTCGCCACAGCTCTTGGTGTTCTGGGGTTCCTCCAGCTGGCTGCTGGCCCTGCCGCCCTGGGGCTAAAACCTCGGCTCACGTGGACCTGGGCTCGGCTCGGCTCGGCTCGGCTCCTGCGCTCTGCACTCTGCTGGCTCCCAGACCTCTGTGCTGGTCCTTCCTGCAGGGCTGCTGGGCTGTCCTCAGAGGGAGGTTAGCTTCTCTGTGTCGTTCTGTGGGTGCTGGGGCTCCGGAAGTTGTTCAGAGTCCTTTTTTACATAGTTTGTGGGGAATCTAGGGGCAGAGAGGCTTGGATGAGCTGTTTCTACTCCGCCATCTTGGCTCCGCCCCCCTCAAAAGGCTATATTTCTAGGATTTTACTTTTTGGGATCTTTTTCAGGAGGTGATTCAGTGAGTACTTTCAAACTCTATTTTGCCTTGTGGTTCTAAAACATAAAGGCAATTTTCCTTGACAATTTTTGAAGGATGATTTCTAGGTTCTTTTTTTTTTTTTTTTGCTTTTTGGTGGGCAATTGGGGTTAAGTAACTTGTCCAAGGTCAAACAGGTTTTTGTTTGTGCGTGCATTAAGTGTCTGAGGCCGGATCTGAACTCATGTCCTTCTGACTTCAGGGCCAGCAGTCTACTCACTGTACCACCTACCTGCCCCTCTAGGTTCTTTTTTGATCATGGCTTTCAGGTAGTCCAATAATTTAAAAATTATCTGTCCTGGATCTGTTTTCCAAATCAGTGGTTTTTCCAATGTGACATTTCACATTGCCTTCTATTTTTTCATATTTTAGATCTATTTAATAATATCTCAACTTCTCAAAAAATCACTAGTTTCCATTTACTCCAGTCTAATTCTGAAAGAATTCTTTTCTTCAGTGACCTTTCGAGATTTTTTTTTCATTGGACATATTTGGCTTTTAAAGGAAATCTTTTCCTCTTTGGCTTTTTGAGCCTCTTTTGCTATTTGGGTTAGTCTATTTTTAAGGTGCCATTTTCTTCAGTCATGCTGTTGACTCTCTTTACATGATTTCCTGCCGTTATTCTCATTTCTTTTCTCAGTTTTCTCTCCACTTCCCTTTTTTGCTTTTCAAAATCTTTCTTAAGCTCCTCTCTGTTATGTAACTAGTTCATGTTTTTCTTGGAAGCTTTTGGTACATGAGTTCTGATTTCATTGTCTTCCTCCTGTTCCATGCTTTTATCCTTTTTGTTCCCCCAGAAAAGGAATCCAGGGTTCAACTGTTATGCTTGCTTTGCTTCCTTTGCTTGCTTGTGTTGCCACTCAATTACTTGGCTTTTGAGCTTTTTGCCACAATAGAACTCTGCTTCCAGAGAGGAGAGCTTTGCCGCGAATAGTTGGGATTTTTACAGCTGCCAGAGCTATTAGTTGGGTGCACTCTATGAACCTCCCACCTGCTCTGACACCTGGTCATTCACTCCAGGAACTCTACCCTAGACAGTGATCCAGATCCAAGCAGGTTAAGGCAAGATCTATTACCCCTCAGACTGGTTGCTTGGTCCCCCTACAATCTGCAGGCCTGGAGCTCCGAAGCAGCCATGTGATGGAGGCCACTATGCCTTAGCTACTTCTCCCTTGAGGGTCAGAGTCCAGACCGCACTTCCAGACCCACTGTCCCAAAGTCCACTGGCTTCTCACTTTGTCTTTTCCATTTTGGGGTTGATAAATGTGGAACCTGCCACAGCTGCTGTCTTTCCAATCTCAGGAAGTCTGCTCCAGGTTCGTTGCCACTCTGAGGCTAAAATCAGAGACTCATGCAGGGCTGGTCTCTGCTCCCAGTGTGCTGTGATGGACCCTTCCTGTCTGCCTGCCAGGCTGCCTCTAGCAGGAAGTTTCTCAATGTTACTTTGTGGGTTCTGTAGCTCTATAGTTTTTTAGAGTCATTTTTCATAGGTATTTTAGGTGGTTATGGGGGGAGCAAAGGGAGTTTTCCTGTTTCTATGCCACCATCTTGGTTCTGCCCCCCCAGTAGAGTAGAACATAGCAGTACTTTTAAAATAATGTGACCTTGAGCAAGTCACTTCATGCTTTTTGTCTCAGTTTCCTCATCTGTAAAATGAGGTGGAGAAGAAAATAAGAAACCAATCACTATTCTTGTCAAGAAAACCACAAATTGGGTCATGAATAGTTAGACATGACTGAAATGCTCAATCAGCAACAACTTTTGGAGTTAGTTAAGATTAAGAAACAAAACTGATGCTCATTGATTGGGCAACAATATTTTGAAAGAGGTGACATTGTCAATTGGTATTTTTTGCAAAAAGGGGAAGTGGAGAGAAAACTGAGAAAAGAAATGAGAATAACAGCGAAATCATGTAAAGAGAGTCAACAGCATGACTGAAGAAAACAACACCTTAAAAAATAGACTAACTCAAATGGCAAAGGAGGCCCAAAAGGGCAATGAGGAGAAGAATGCCTTAAAAAGTCAAATTTGCCAGATGGAAAAAGAATCTCAAAAGCTCACTGAGGAGATTCATTCCTTCAGAGTTAGACTGGAGTAAATGGAAACTAGTGACTTTATGAGAAATCAAGATGCTGTTAAACAGATCCAA